>JANSTW010068662.1:0-10516 GCA_027564275.1 Diadocidia ferruginosa | reverse complement strand
GCCCAAGCCGACCCACTAATTTAGTTGAGAATAACTTTACTTTGAATTAGACCGATTAGCCTGTTTTAAAATATGAACATATTTCAAATCAACGGTCGAAAAAAAGTAAAATTATTCGTAACTTTAATAGTGAAACATATTATTGTTTGAAAAAACGCCTATTCTACTAAATATTTAGAGATGAATATGATGTCCGACTGCTTTATACCAGTAGAAATTTTTTTTTTCGACCGTGAATGTGACCAAATTTTAAAATTTAGGAACACGGCTATCGGATAGACACTCACGACGGGTTAGCCTAGAAATACTACAACTCTTGTTCGTATATGAGTAAAGACACTCTTTTAAAGGCTTTGGCGAATAGCTAGCCATATGATATTGAAAAAATATTCACTTTTCGTTGACCGATAGCCGTCTTAATGAATGTTAAAATTTATTAAAAATATTGTTTACATATTATACTTAAATTAATCTTAACTCTTTGTCTCTAACTTCTGCTTTTTTATACATCCAAACATAGCATTATTCTCGAGCACAAACCAGAACCATGGTGTCCGAAAATTTTCGCGCTTGATTCTTTATTTAAATTTTGTAGAACTTTAAACTACAATAAAAAATGTGTTTACCGAAATAATATTTTAAAAACTAAATATAGTTTCACAGACACTATATTTTGTTTCAAAATGAAATAAAACAAAAAATTAAAAATTAAGACATTTTTTTTTGTAAAAAAGATTCTTAAAAAAACCAACATAAAATAATCGCAATTTTGTATTATATTATCCTATATACATATATTTGTTTCACTTATAAATTATTTGTTGTTTTCGTTTTTTGTGTGGTTGTTGTTGTTGTTTTTTTTAAATAAATTACAATTATCTAATTTATAAAAAAAGTTTTTAGTTTAATTAACCCTATATAGAATTTTGTTGAATATAAAAAAGGCATTTTGTTTTTTTTCGTTAAAGTTAGAATGAAGTTTTTTCTCTTTTTTTAAATATTTAGAATGTGTCTCTTATATTATATTTAAAAAAAAATATAATTTCTTCATTATTAAGATTTTGTTTTGAACTTTTGTTGAAATAAATTAAAAGAAAAATTATAGCACATTTTGATGTTGCGGTAAAATGAGAAACGCTTTTTGTGTATCAATGAGTTTGTTTTTATTCAGTACAGAATAGATTTTCAAAAGAAAAGCTTTTAAAACTTTTCGGGTTTTTAAAATTTTATTTTATAATATATTAAAAAAAATTAAATCCTATTTTTTGGTGTTTTTATCTCAACCAGAGAGTGTATAAAATCTATATTTATATTATTATAATAATCTTATTGTTGTTGTTTTTATAATTTAAAAATTGATTTAAAAAAAAACTCACAAAATTCGGCAAGGGCACACTGCGTAATCAGTTTTTCTATTATCGGGGGTTGATGGCGGGCACCCTCCTTATCCATTAATATATATTATAAAAAGCTGAAAGTCTGTTTTCAGCCAGCTATATAATTTCATACAAAACTGCAGTTTGTACATTATAATGGATGGTTTGCAAAACAAAACTTTTTAAAAATGTAGATTTGTTGTTGATGTTGACTTACACGGGATTTGATGACCATATATTAATGAAAATTTATCAATTTGTAAAAAAATATATATATAGTTGCTTGTATATAATTGTAATGTGTATCTTGCTGCATTTTATATTAATATATGTAATGT
The DNA here is from genome assembly GCA_027564275.1 of Diadocidia ferruginosa. Lineage (NCBI taxonomy): Eukaryota > Metazoa > Arthropoda > Insecta > Diptera > Diadocidiidae > Diadocidia > Diadocidia ferruginosa. The sequence continues at coordinate 8,802 of JANSTW010068662.1, read as the reverse complement.
CACCGACAAGGCTGTAAGTAAACTTCTAACCAACATGGACATGCTGTAACTTCTTGACGTTGATAATTTGGACCCCAACCTTTGACAAAACTAATCCGAACACTATATATATCGACAGGACCGGTTTGAGCGCCGGCTATGTAACTGGGCCATACAAATGATTCTGTTGCAGCCCTGTTTATCAAAAATAGAAAGTTTTATTAGAACAAATTTTGATTTCTGAGTAACATTCGCAAAACTTACCTATTATGATCAAAGGCACGAAGACAATGACCCGGTGGCACACGATACACCAACAATGATCTTGTATCAAAATCATTTAGCGTTGGCGAATGAACAAAAACAGGCGACGCTGAACGATTATAAATCCAAACACCGTCTGACTCTCTACTTAATGTTACACCTAAACCGATTTTCTGTCTGGCTTTTTTAACAGCATCTGGGGTCGCAGATCCCCGTTGCATTGCTAACGTCGACAAACATAAACCGTCTCCACGTGGTTGCTCAGCAAACACATTAACAGCCGAATTTTCAACTGGAAATAGCCGTCCGACACGTTGTGATAGTTCCCAATATGCCAGCTGACACCATCCCGTTGACGATGTATCTGAAATAAATGAAAACAAAATTTATAAAAAATCCTTTATGTTAAATAATAATAATTATTAAAAAAAATATAGAAACATCTAAGACACAATACGGACACATTTCGGGCACATTGGTCTATATAAGTGTTGCCAGAGTAGGGGCTATAACCGTTAAAAGCTTAGTATATGGTCTTTATGGACTGAGTAGACGCAGCGATTACAAACTAGATAATGAAGCATCGATCGAAATTCTAATATTTTAGTGACACCATATTAGAATTAGTCAGGATTCAAATTCAGAATCAAGTGTGGTTTTAGACGAAGCAATGATACAGAGTAGAAGGTAGCGATTGTCATTGCACGTACATTCAGCATCATCATCGTGTCTTTTTCCGCCAAAGAGTGGGAGCATATAGGGACCATTTTACCCTTATTCTATCTGATACCATGGTTTTCATTGACGACTATACATATCAAGGGTGGAGTGTTTTCAACAACTCGCACTAGCAAAACCAACATAAGCAAAGCAATTCTATGACGAATTTTCAATCATCTTAATTTAGGTTTGAATTAAAGTAAATTTTGATTGATATTTGAGAAGAATTCAGAATCAAGAATTTTTTTGAAATCTTTGTCTTTTCAGGCAAAATTTTTTTCCCTGAAAAGAGAGAAAAATAAAATCTGCCAATTATTTTTGAAAATTAAAGTAAAATTTGATTAAATTATCAGATATTTCTAAGGATTTAATTAGAATGAAAAGAAATTGATCAAAAATCATAAAGTTGTCTATACAAAATATCTAAAGATTTATAAAATTATAGAATTTTTATAGAAAATAAAATACGAAGAATTGGGTGGGTTACGTTCTTCTTGAAATTTTATTAGATTTCATGTTGATAAGAGAATTTGACAATATTTTTTATGTTAATTAAATTAAATCTATAATATATACCTTACTCTTATCGTAGTTCTAAGTTCGCAATTTGAAAGGTTTTTTAGGAATAGATCAAAAATTGAAAATAATTGATATAAAACTTAGTTTAACGCACTGTGAAAAATTTAGAATCGGCCTTTGCGGGATGGAGAAATCGTTGATTTCGAAAACGCAAGCGGTAATTACTAATTACGTACGTATATATCGCGATATATAAATTCCAATTATCATTCGACTTATAAGAATTATTTAAAAATTGTATATCAATAATCCGGATTACTTATATATTTATAAAATAATAATAATCTTAAAATTCATTTCATTCATTCTTTCATCTGTAAATTTTTGTACAACTTACTTATATAGGTAGGTATATATGCATGTGTTTAATATTATAAAATACTTTTTTAAAAATATCATATTATATGCGGATAATAAACACCACAGCTCTTAAAATATACAATATATTTACATAAGTATAGCTATTTTTTTCGTATATTTCTTCTTTTAAATTGCCTTGAAATGAATTTCGGCGCCAGTTAGTTTATTAAGAAAATATCAACACTTAAAATTGCTCTTTATATGTTATTAAATTATTTAAAAAAAAAACGACATGTACATAAAAAAGTGTTTATATTCTATAATATAATATACAGATTTTTAAGTATTTTTAATATATTTTTTTGTATACATAATATGGCTAAACATATACATACACTTAATATAAATTGATTGTTTTTTAATTAGATTTATATTTATTACACATTTTATATAATTAAAATAAAACACAATTACGTAAGTCGAAATTTTTCTTCTTAAAACATTACATTTATTTAATAAATTTAATTCAACTGCGGCGGTTAACTTTTAAAGAAACAATTTGAATTCATATAGTTAGATCTAATGCATCAATAATGTCTATACAAGACGCGTAAATTATTATTTTACGAAAATTTAAATAAATTTCATTTTGAACTTTGCTTTTATATACTTATTTATTCTTCTGGAAAAAATAGATTTTTATTTAAAATTGTTTTCTTTTTATTAAATGTTTGTAAAAGATAAACTTAAAATTTAGTTAAAATTAACATATTATTTCAGCTGGGTCAGATACTTCAGCTAGTTCAGATATTGCAGCTATTTCAGATATTTCACCAATAGTTATACGCTATTTCAGCTAATTCAGATATTTCAGTAAGATCAGATATTTCAGCTAGTTGAGATTTATTTCAGCTAGTTTAGATATTGCCGCTAGTTCGTATATTTCAGTTAGTTCAGATATTTCTGCTAGTTCACCTATTTCAGCTAATTCAGATATTTCAGCTAGTTTAGATATTGCAGCTATAGTTTAGATATTGCAGCTAGTTTAGATATTTCAGCTATAGTTACGATATTTTTGATATTTCAGCTAGTTCACCTAATTCAGCTAAATCAGATATTTTAGCTAGTTGAGATTTATTTCAGCTAGTTCAGATATTGTCGCTAGTTCATATATTTAGTTTAGTTTAGATATTTCAGCTAGTTCAGCTATTGCAGCTATTTCAGATATTTCACATATAGTTCAGCTATTTCAGCTAATTCAGATATTTCAGTAAGATCAGATATTTCAGCTAGTTGAGATTTATTTCAGCTAGTTCAGATATTGTCGCTAGTTCAGATATTGTCGCTAGTTCATATATTTCAGTTAGTTCAGATATTTCTGCTAGTTCACCTATTTCAGCTAATTCAGATATTTCAGGCAGTTCAGATATTTCAGCTAGTTTAGATATTGCAGCTAGTTTAGATATTGCAGCTAGTTCAGCTTTTTCAGCTAATTCAGATATTTCAGGCAGTTCAGATATTCTAGCTGCTCAGACATTGCAGCTAGTACAGATATTTCAGATATTTCAGCTATTTCAGCTGATTTCGATATTTCAGACAGTTCATATATTCTAGCTGGTTCAGATATTGCAGCTAGTACAGATATTGCAGCTAGTTCAGATATTGCAACTATAGTTTAGATATTTCAGATAGTTTGGATATTTCAGATATTTCATCTAGCTCAGTTGTTTCAGCTAATTCAGATATTTCAGCAAGTTCATATATTTAAGCTAGTTCAGATATTGCAGCTAGTTCAGATATTTCAGATATTTAACCTTGTTCAGTTATTTTAGCTAATTCAGATATTTCAGCCAGTTCAGATATTTCAGGAAGTTCAGATATTTAAGCTATTCCAAATATTGCAGCTAGTTTAGATATTTCCGAGGATATTTCAGTTAGTTCAGCTAATTTAGCTAGTTCAGATATTTCAGCTTATTCAGATAGATACATGTTCCAAAATTAATTTAAAGGTATGTTATATTTAATAACGCATATACGCCAAATAGCCTACATGTAGACTGTATTGCAGAAAAAGTTTTTCTGATACAAAATCCAATTAGAACCGAGTCGAAACTGGATTGAAAATGGTTTGAAAAAGCCCATGGAATCGAGGTATATGATATATACTGAATATATTACCAGAATATATTGGTAAAGAGAAAGCCAGAGAGAGCGAATTTATATAAATGATTGGAAGCAAATAGACTGTCATTTTTTTTGCTTCTATGGAATATTCGGCACAAACTGTAGTCTATATAAAATAATCAGGAATGAGTGTGCTAATTTTATGCGTTTTTAACAAGGTAAAAAGTGCAAATAAGAGTATACAAATCAAGAAAATCGTTTAAAGTAAATAAAATGCGGATTATTATACAAACGTGAAGAGGCGACGTATATAAGGTTTTTCAGTTTGCACAATTTTTTTTATTTCGGAAACTCATTATACCTAAACCGCCTCCTCTATATATAGGTAGTAGAGTAGGTATACATTTTATTACAATTTTCCATAAATTTATTGATTTCGCGTGTTAAAGACAATAGGCGCCGCTCGCGGTATATTATTTTATATACTTTTTTAATTCTATACTCTAAAGATAATCATCAGACGGATGACTGGACTTGGTTATAAATATAAAACATATATAAATTTGCTTAAATTATAATATGCAATATATGTCATATACAAATTATATTGTAGGTACTATAAAAAATATTAATTATTTTATATAGCCATCATAATACACATTATAGTTATATATAGATTGTAACTTTTTTAATTATATAATTTACATATACTTGACCAACTTTATAGAAAATAATCAATATTCAATTATCTACGTAAAAAGTGAATCGAGTCATATATAGATGAATTTTTATACCAAAATAAAATTTATAGATTTATTTGAAAAAAGTAAAAAGATAAAAATTTTATATTATCATATAAACTCTTTTTAATTGAGGACAATCTTTAGATTAAAAAACAGAAAAGATATTGATCTGAAAGTTAGTATACAAAAAATGTCAATTTTTTTATAAAAAAAAACATTAACTGATGATGAAGACAGTGTGATAACTGATAACTAGTCTAAAGTTATATCAGTCGATTCCATTTTATTATCGTTTTTTAATATAGTTAATCATATCGTCTTCTGAAAGGCTCATATATACTTTAATAAACATTGAATATCCATGTACCTCTATAGAGAATTTATAATATTTTATATTGGTTCTTTTAGTTACAAGTTAAAGGACATTCAATTTTCAATAGTGAATTGAAATATTAAAATCTTATTTGTAAAATCAAAAGGGTAATAAGAACAAAACTGCGAAGGTAGAGAAAAAGTTTGAAGAATTATGTCCGCAACTTAAAATTCTTCTATATACTAAAACGTATATAATTGTTTTAAATTTACAACGATTATTATCTGGGAGGTATTTATAAATTATTATCCTTAATATACTAAAAAAAATGCACACAAAATTTGGTATAAAAACAACAACCGAAAAATGAGGAAGAAAGGAAAATATTCGCTTATTTATATAAGCGTATAATATACTTTAGTCTGAAAATTCTTGTTCCAATTCTCATCATAAAAAAAACCATGATGATTTTTTCGTATAGTTTAAATTCGTCGAATTATATCATCTTATTTTATATAGAAAATTATAAACATATATGTATAGGGGAAGCCGAGGTTAAATATAAATTAAAGATATTTACAAAAAAATATGGAAAAAATAAAACAGTTTCGTAGAGATATTCATACCCCTCCCAAATATTTACATAATTAGAGGATTTGATTATTCCGTTACTGGCATCACATGAGGACATTATATATTAGAAACTGATTACTTAATAATACATTATAATAATTAATTCATAATATTTAGACTTAATTATACCAGAATTAATTTAAACATTTCGTAAAACATATAATATTTTAAACAGATCGAACAATTGTTTAAAGAAGTATAACGAACCTTCGTGTTACAAGTGTCATCATATGATTACGCTAGGTGCATTTGGGGTAATGTATTTAGAAAAATATTGAAAAAATTATTCCTAGCAGTAACGTAAATTTATAAAAAAGTTCTGAATTCAGCTAAATATTTGTTCAGCATCAATTGTAATTAATTTTATTTACCATCCATTCCCCTATATACAAAATCTTAAATTGTTTGTATTTTCTTCTTATAGTTGCATATAATATTTTATATATTCACATACAAATGTTAAGTTTTACGAAGAAATTTATAACTTTACAAATTATATATACATAGGTATCGTATGTTCGATAATAATAATAATTTATAAATTCTTGATACTTAGAATTTTAATATATAGGAAGGAGAAAAAAAACTGCAGAATGTTACAATTAACATTTTAAATATAATTTTATATAAATTTGATGGGAAATTATTTATGTCAGCAGAAAATATATATTATTTTATATAAATTATTTATAAAGCTTTATATTCTTGGAATTTTTCTTAATGTTTAAGATTGTTTGTTTTATAGCAACACCTTTTCTTTAAGTTGACATGCAATGACAAAAAGGATAATTTGTCAGAAATTTCAATAACATGATTGACATTATTGAATTATTTATTTATTGGGCTAGTTTCATTACATCATATTTCTCCTGTGTTAAGTTTTATACAAATAATAGTCTATGGTTTCGCTCATTTTATTGCAAGATGGACTTGTGGGCTATGTAAATCAACAACAATTTTAACCCAGAAAATATGCAGGCTCCGACAAAATTGAGTGAATTGTGAACTAAATCCCTGGTAACAGTGTCGGGTTGGGTCAGGTCAAGTAATGGTATATCGGGTCGAGTCAAACACCAATGTCAGTTTAGGTGTCGAGTCAAGTAGTCGGGTCGATGGAAGTAAGATCGGGCGGAGTACTGAGTAGCATTAGGTTGTGTCGGGTCGTATGGAGTCGAGTCGGATAGAATCGGGTCGAGTATGAGTCGGAAAACGTCGTCGGATCGAGTCCAGTCGCGTAACGGTATCGTGTCAGGCCGCGTTGGGTAAGGGTGTCGGGCCGGTATACAGTCGAGTCGAGTATGAGTCGGAAAACGGCGTCTCATCGAGTCCACTCGGGTGACGGTGTCGTGTTGGGTAAATAAATGTGTCGGGCCGGGTCGAGTCGAGTCAGGTATAGAGTCGAGTAATGGTGTCGGGTCTGAATGGATAATGGTGTCTTTTCGAGACATTATAGAGTTGGGTAGACAAAAGTTAGTTAGTCGGGTAACAGTATCGGGTTGGTAAACGACGTCGAGTCAATTTGGGTAGGATATGAGTCGGTTATGTGTAACAACACGTATATATTTGGTTTAGCTAAACTATATGGTCAAATATGGGTGGTAGAAAATACCTTAAAAAAAGCTTCTCTGAAAAAAACAGCTTATATTTTTGAAAAGAATATTTGTTTAAAAAATAATTGGTTCTTTCCTTGCAAAAGGAGGATATAATATTATATAAGAATTAGGGTTTTCGAAAACTATAATTATTAAGAAATAATTACTTATTGCAAGATGTAAGTATACACGCGTTATATCCAACTAAAATTATGTATTTCAATAAATTGATATAAAATAAACCAAATTTATATAGAAAAAAAATCCTATACAAATTTGTGCGTGCGTGCTTTATTAAGTTATATAGATTTGTATATATTATTTACAAATAGGTGTGCTGGTTTTTTTCTCTCTGTATATTTTTACTTTTTTATAATATTTTATGTTTTTTTTGAGTGTGTGAAAAGCATGCAACTGTATAAGATAGGCGCCAACTATCGCTTCGGTCTAGTCAATTTGGCCACTTATATATATCTCATTGGTTTTTGATGGTTTTTTTTTGTTGAAATTTTCAAGAAAAAAAAATGTTTTTTTAAGTCATATATACTTAGCAAAGCTATATACCTATAATATATGTTTATACCTAATTTATATAAATTAAGAAAAAAACGCAGTATATTGAAGATAACTCACAAGTTATATGTGTTTTCTTGTATTTTTAGATGCATTATAACATAAATATATGAGATACTCTGAATTAACAATTATATTGACCGTAGCTATACACATAAAAGAAATGATAAAAACACAAAATTTAGTGAATGAAAGGACACACAATTATTGTATATATATATATATATATAGAGAGAGATAATTTGTTTTTAAAAGGAAAAAAATTACATTTCTTTTGAATTTAAGTGCGGGTATCCTTTTAAAAAGGTATATATTATATAGATATATAGACTAAACACATTATATACATTTTATTAAACCTACATACATCCTTTATAGATAGGAAAGTGTAGTTTTTTATTTAAATTCTAGGAACTAGAAAAAACAAACCCATTTTTTTAGAAAAATGCATTGTTCAATTTAAATGTATATTAAAGTGAGACTGTAAAGAAATAGATTTATCTATGTTTGAAAATTGTGTAATAATATATGATTTTATAATTGAAACTTTAGACCTTTAATTTTAAGAGACTTATAAGACTAAAGGTAAAGTTTTTATTTGTCTATGCGAAGATCCAATTGATAAATTAGTTTACTTTAATTTAGTTTTAATATATATAATTCTATTATAAAAAACTATAACTGAAATACTGTTGACGATACACTTTAGTCTGTAATTTCATATTTAAAATTCTAAGAAAGGTGTAATATAGTAATACTGACCTTTCATTCGCAGGTGTTTTTCTAAAAAATAAAAAAGCGATCCCAGTGGTTCGGAAGTCACTTAAAGCTGTTGATCCGCCTATATGACACCAACTGATATAGGGTTCCTCATATAGTGTAAAAACCCGCCCCACTGATCATCAAAAAAATATGGCTAGTGCGAGTTGTTGACAACACTCCACCTTTGATATAGTCAGAGATATAGTCGTCAATGAAAACC
>JANSTW010068651.1:0-10517 GCA_027564275.1 Diadocidia ferruginosa | reverse complement strand
TTATATTGATGATATCATATAGGAACCTACAGTTTTAAGTGGATTTCGAACCACTCTACCAGAATTCAATTCACCCCCGAAAAGCTACAACACAAATATTTTTTGTGAAAAACATCTGAGTGTGCCGTCAGCAGGATTTGAACCCCGGTCTTCCGTTTACAAGGCGAGTGGTTTACCACTATACCATTGCATCGGTTTATTATATTTTCGTTATAAATTTTAATTTTATAATAGAATTTAAAATTGGGCGACAATTTTGGCGACTTTTATTATTACACGCGTAAACACGTTGGGAATCGAGTGACATTCACTCCAGCAGGGACATTGCGGTCGTTTAAATTTATTTGATAACAAAACGCCATGGGCGACATCTATCGCAGTTCCAAATTGGCGCGCGATATTGACCAGCTGTCATAACGCTTAAAACTTCTGAAAGTGTATTTATTGGATCTTGCGGGTTATATTTTATTCCTCATCTTCAATCTTCATCTTTGCAGAAAATTTGTTGTACACATTTTTCAAGATTTCTCTGTGAATATTTCGAATCGGTATAATGTAATAATTTCAGTAGTGTAAATTATTCAACATTAAACGGACAATTGATTAGAGAAATTACGTTTTACATGATTGTCGCTAATTTGGAGGCAAAGTGCTGAAAATGTTCTTCGTTTGATTCGCCATTTTGACTAGAAATTTTTCTGCTAAAGAATTTTTTATCCGAATTTTGTCAGTCCCGGTTAATATATTTTGCTAATTTTCGTATAAAGAATTATCAATAAATAGTTAAGTTTTGCTAAAACATGGATCATTCCAATAATTCATTGCAATTTTTTGTCCAGAAGTCCAATGGTAAGTATACATGCTGAGTAGTACACGATGGGTGGCTAGGCGCACAAACTACGAAAGATCTTTGCATAAATTTTCTTTCCATTTTGTGCGCTTTAATTTTTTTTAAGGTTGTGTAATTTTAATTTTATAAATATTGTTTAATTTTAATTTACTTCGTTCAAGTATCTCATTGCAGTCATTTCAAAGAGCTGTTGCCCAACTTTTGTAATTCAATTTTTTACCTCCACGTAAGTTTCGATTCATATTGTTCTAATAGAGAAGACGCCTTTGCATTGCTAGGAGCCTCCTTCAAGATTTTAAAAATTAATTCCCACAGCAGCTATACTTAAAAGATATTTAGGTATTAGATCCTCTCCAGAATTGGATAACATAAAATAAATTTAAAACAATTTAAGGATGTAGCAATACGAGGCGAAAATTATTTTCATTTCCACCGCACATTTTCCACGCGAAAATTTTCAATCAAAAATCTACCTATGTGTCAATTATATTTGAGATGCCTAAAATTAAAAGTCAGTGGTCGCTTGTTCATATGCATAAAATAATGAACATTTTTTTATAATAATTCTAATTTTAAAAATTATTTCATTGCGACGTCAATTAAACATATCAAACGAGTTTATCGGATTTTGCGATCTAATTGGAAATCCATTTCAGATTCCTAACTATATCTGATCTCATGCAAATTATGGACTATAATTTTAATCTTGTGTGGTATAATAGTAGGACTTTAAATAGAGTTACTTAAAGAAAGTCAATTAAAAAATGAATGTCACATCCCTTACAAATTTTACCACACGCGTTTCTTAAAAAAAAATCAAAATATTTTTTTTTTAAGATAACGAATGAAATAAAACAAGGAAGTGTGAAGAAGATTATTTTCTTTTATAAATTTTATATTCCAAACAAAAAAAATTGTCTTGAAATTATTACAGCAGCTCACTTCCTCGCTATTATCTTTCGAATTGTTAAAATAATTTTTCTTAATTTCCTTTTATTTGAAATAAATTTAAAACCACTAATTTGAATTAATTAAATAATTTAATTATTTAAAATTAATTAATTCAATTTCCAAAAATTCAGCTTACCACTTTATTTAAAAAAAATTTTTTTTTTACAATTATAGGACAACAACAAATAATCAAAATTGTTCGAAATCCGAACGGACAACCTCTGACACAGGAAGGTGTAAATGCAATTGTTAAAGAAGTGACTGGTCACGATGGATCCAAACTTATCGGAAATGTTTGTTTTATTTTAAAATTATAAATTAAAAAATAAACTCTTCATTAATTCTATGTTCTAGACAATTATAAATAATATTCGGCATGTCACTGAATCGCCTCAGAAATATCAACATTCGTTGAAACAGGAACCAGACGATGATGTAAAACCGCAAATTTCCTCAGCTGCTACCAAAACAACAACAAAATATAATGCTGCACAAGTGGTTGGTTTTATTATTTGCAATTGGATTTAGGAATAATTTATTTTATTTCGAAATTTTTTAGCAAACTCCCTATAAGGGAAAGCAGGGTACATCAAAGATGGCAACAATGTCACCTCATACCAGTACAAGTTATGCAACATCATCGTCCGGCGCAAAGAAAGTGTGAGTGTAAAATTAAATTCATTTTAATTAAAGTTAAAAAGTTTTCAAATTTTCATAAATTAAATTTTTATTTTACAGAACTCCATCACAAACTACAATCAGAAGACGGAAAACGGATCGTGTTGGCAAGGGTTTGCGTCATTTTTCGATGAAAGTTTGTGAAAAGGTGAAAGAGAAGGGAACGACTACCTACAATGAAGTTGCCGATGAACTGGTGGAGGAAGTAATTAATTAAAATCTATAATAAATTAAGATTTTTTGGCAAAAATGTGCTCTATGAGCACAGCTGAATTTGACCCCAAATATAAAAAAATAGGCAGCGGACCCCTCCCCGGTTGTCCCCTGGGAGGGATCAAAATTCACTCATGATGCAGTTAGAAAACATCATATTAGGATTATTTAGCGCGATATACCCGCTTAACGGGTAGGGGGTACCCCTTCGACCTCAAATATGAAAAAATATGTGGCGAAATCACCCCTTTGGTGCCGTGGGAGTAATAGTAATACCCAAAATGATGGAAAACAATCAAATAGTATTCTCAGAAATTTTGTTTTGCCGCCAGTCTGGGTCTGGGAAGGGAAGAGTAAACGATACACTGAAATTCTTAGAACTAAAATTGCAGCCCTTGTTAAGACCTTTCATTTGACATCACACATCATCGTGTCCTTTACTCCAGAGCGAAGGAGCATAGGGACCAATTTTACACTTTTTTCTATCTGATACCATGGTTTTCATTGACGACTATATCAAAGGTGGAGTGTTGTCAGCAACTCGCACTAGCCATATTTTTTGGTGATCAGTGGTGCTGGTTTTACACTATATGAGGAACCCAATCAGTTGGTATGGTATAGGCGGACAACGGCTTTAAGTGACTTCCGGGCCACTGCAATCGCTTATATATTAACACCTGCGAATGAAAAGTGATAACCCAGATGTGTAAATTTTTTGGCCCCGCCGCTCCGTACTGGTTATAGATGATATGGACTAATGGATGGTAAATGCCTCTCGCGGTTGTATGTACAATACAATGCACTCATATCTTTCCATTTTCGAAAACCTTTCTCAATAAAAGCACGTTCATTTGGTTTTATCCTTTCAATAACGAATAACCACTACAACCCGATGAGGGTTTTGGGCTAAACCGCATATTGTCAATGTTTAATCTGATTACTATAGGTTCTTTCATGACAAACCGTTTTTTAATGTGGAATGTTATCAGCATGTCGCACTGGTAATCAGTAATCAGTGAGTTGGTTTTACACTATATGAGGCACCCTATGTATAGCCAGCATGGAGCAGTGGTTAAAGTCACGGCTTTGTGTTCAAGAGGTTTTGGGTTCGAGGCTCAGTAGGGCCAACAATTTTTCACAACTTGGCTATTATCTTTTATTCGCAGGTGTTTTTAAAAAATATATAAAAAGCGATCTCATGTAATTCGGAAGCCACTTAAAGCCGTTGGTCCGCCTATATAATACCAACAGATAGGGTTCCTCCTATAGTGTAAAACCCGTTCCACTGATCACCGCAAATATGGCTAGTGCGAGTTGTTGACAACACTCCATCTTTGATATGGCCGTCAATGCAATGGTATCAACTATCAGATAGAAAAAAGAGTAAAATTGGTCCCTATGCTCCCTTGCTTTGGAGTAAAAGACACGATGATGATGACCTGTTGGTATCATATAGACGGAATACAGTTTTAAGTACCTTCCGTCATCCCGTGTCACTGCACTGGCTTTTTAATACACATCTGCGAATGAAAGGTGATAGCCCAGTTAAAGCATCGAACTCTCAATATCTTTATTACAAAGCCGTGACGTTACCCACTGCTCCATACTGGTTATTATATTTAGTTACACTTATGTCAGTAGCAACTTGTACTGGATTACAATAAAATTATTATTAAAAGAAAGAATGCATGTGGCATACGCAGTTATTCCAGGCAGCCCTTCATATATACAAATATATCATAGATACAACACACATCTTGTATTAAGTTATAATAACAAAATATACACAATATTTTATATTATATTTTATATACTAATTTTACTTTCTATATACTATATATTATATATTGTACCATATATATAATTATTTTTCGTTATATATACATGACCTGGAAGTTGTGGTATGGGTTGTCGAGGTAGAGACCTTGAGAAAATCTACCCAAAAGTAAATTGTATACAATTCTAAAAATACCCTCGAATCGATGGACGTGAATTTGTAAAATATAACAAAATGTGAGTATAAAACTTATACATACATATATACAATATACATATCTATATGCTCCATCTATCTATAAATACGAAAATAAAACATGCGATACTATGTATTATATATAGTAGCAACTGGGGTTTTATGTATATGCTTTGATTTTCGATGATTGGAGTGTAGAATGGGTGAGAAAATGATGATGGTGAAACATTTCAAAAGCTTTTTTTCTGTGGGGGTGGAAGAGTTTTTATTTACCATAATATATTTGCTATATGCAGTATCGTCGTATTTAGAGAGAAAGAGCAAACGAAAAATATATTTTTTAAAATAATATACAATTTATATAATGTTGCTTTCAATAAAACGAACTTAATTTGATTTCATTGTGAATTATATTATTTATTAGACATCACTCAGCACTTAATGTTATAGTACGTAACGTATATAATATATAATAAATAAATATGTACACATTTTTAGGCAAAACTTTTAATAAATATAATAATACATTAACAATATAATATATATTTTATCTTTCAATATTATTATTTTTCTGTTGTTTATATTATAATATAGATACATGTCTTATTAAATAAATTATTTAGTAACATTTCTTAAGAATATTTATCAAAATTAAATATTATATTATCTTTGTATTTTAAGAATTAAATGTATTATTTAATTTAATATGCATAAAATATCATGAATTCCGTATAAAAGTCTACCAAATGATTTTAAAATTAATATATAAAGAAACAATTTCTAAGTATTAATTTCCGAACAGATAGATAAAGTAGATAACTTTGAATATTTTGGCAGCTATATAACAAATGACGGTGGTTCCGATACGGAAGTGCTCGGGAACATAAGAAGGACCCACAGATCTCACAAAATTTAAAACTTAAAATATTCAAGACTAACTGTCTTTCCGTTACTCTATGGTTGTTAAACTTGGAAAATTACTAACGCAATCGAGTCATGCATCTAAGTTTTTGTCAACAAAATGCTTGAGACACATTAAAAATTTAAAAAAATTCTACCCAAATGTATTTTTTTAAAAATTATTTTTCATATATATAAATAAAAAAATATATAGTTTCGTTTTAAGTAATATAATATATTATACAATAAAATAGAATTTTGTGGTCCAAATCTTCATTCATATTATTAATAAATTCTTTTGAGAAATAAGTCCACTTATGCGTAGTTAGACATAATCTGCAAAAAACTGGCAAAATGAATGTAATACCGAATCAGGAGGGTCATTATATACATAGAAAAAAAGAATAATGCTGAAACAGATACCTGTGGAACTCCCATAACACTTTGAACACATTCAGGTTTTTGGCCATTTATTTAGGCGCATTGAAAACGATTTTCAAGTTGCGGAACTATTAAGTTCGCTGATGAAGTAGAAAACCTAAAGATATGACGCGATTTTGATTACATTCTTTTGAGGTTTATACTGTCAAAGCCTCAGAAAAATCAAGGAATAACAGAACGATTAGATGATTTTTACCAAAACTTTTGTAAAGTTTATCTGATATCACAAGAAGTGCGATGTTATTTTATTTTATTTTATTTATTTGTCAACGGACATATAGTCCTACTGACACAAATGTATTTCAGAAAATGTTAAAAAATAAGAAGATATCAAATATATATAATGTGTTAAATGTCCGTGTCAAAAAAAAAAAAAGAAAAACTACAACAAAAAAAATTAAAAAAAAACAAAACAAAAACAAAATTTAAAAGCAAAAAGAAACCGTGCAACCACAATGAACAGCGCGTTATAGTACTATGGTAGCACAAAAGCCTGATTGTTTTGGATACAGTAACTTAAATTCAGATAAATGATTATTAATTTGGTTGCCAACTAAGATCTGTATCAGGCCTTTTATAAAATTAAATCTGTAGTGAAACACCAAAGCATTAAAGTAATAATAAAGTAGAAAAAATATGACGACCAAGCGATAACATAGAGCGGAATCGGCCCTTATCACTTTAGAAAACTTAATAGGGTACAATTGAAATGTTTACAAACTTGCATGGGTGTTATGACGTCAACGCACACTGGATCCCTTGAAGTTGTTGCGGGTGTTCCTCCTCTGAAACTTCGTATGCGGGAATTGAATAACCCTGTTTTACTCTGCTCCCTGTCCGGTCCCAATGAACCTTTATTTTTAGCCTTTTAAAACTACGACAAATCGCCCCCGCATGCTCAATGGCTACGAATGCTAACATCATAATGAACTTGGAGGTGCCTATTAGTAATATTTTCAAGTGTCACGAAGTTGAGCTTTCCATGTCTTTCGAAAATCCGAAATTTAATTTCTCAATGGTAGATGCGCTGATGGATATCCCCAGAGAACTTTGGCAATTTGATGCGGAAGAACGATTCAATTCGCTGTACCGAAGTAGTTACGAGTCATTTTAAGTAATATAAACCGACGGATCTTAGTCGGATGGCAACGCAGGAGCGGCTTATGTCTGTAGTGAGTTATGTCAGGAATCCGGTCGAGTTCGGCAACCTTGTTCAGCATATGCTGCCGAGCTGGTCGCGATTCTCTTGGCGTGTCGCCATATTTAATCACCGGTCGGTAACTTTCTTATTGCTTCCGACAGCATATCGGCATTAAAAGCAATTAATATTCGGGGAGGACCCCCAAAACATCTGAATTGATAGTCGACATAAGACAGCAAATTCGGATTTAATTAGGTCATGGCTTTCAAGTTCGTTTTATGTGGGTGCTGTCCCATAGTAATATCCCTAGTAACGACAAGGCGGATGAACTGGCGAAACTGAGTACGAGTGGCGATTCCATTCTTTCTTTTTTGTCGGAGTCGAAAAACTTCCTGTCTTTAATCAAAACTCTGGTTTAGGGGATTGGCAAGCTCAATGGTCAAGCGCCGAACGGGGTAGGTTCTGTTACTCTATATTGCCCAAAGTATCAAGGAAATCATGGTTCAATGTGTATATATGATAAATAATAAATTTTACTTATACACTAGCAAAAAGGCTCAATTGAGGCCATGTGGGCTGTACTGGAAATTCAGCGTCTGCACGCCGACGGGGATTTTAGGTTTAAATGTATTCAAATATATAGTAAAGGCAGCATCTCAGTTTTGCTAGGGACTCTCATACCGATTTTCTTTTCTGAAAATTTGTATATATTTTGCCGCTATGTGAGCCGTTTATTTAATGCAAACATGCTTTATTAGACTGCACAGTAGTTCTTGTATTGCATATCAGCGTAAAGTAAAAAAAGCAACAATTGTTGTAAACAATGTAAAATTTTGAGGCTGTGCAGTAAACGATGATATTGTCTAGTGGGGATATAATATCTGAATAAAATAAAAATCTACCTGACTTGTGCAGTTCTAGAAATAATAAGCAGTTCGGAATCCCAGTAATCAAATTATTGCTATAAGAGCACCTCTCTCGTTCTTTAATACATAGCGACGGAGCATCTGATCTAAAGATAAATTGTCTTGTGATCAGCATCAGGTATTAACTTGTTTTTCAGTCCATTTGTCAATATCTGTCCAATTTGTTGTATTAGCTAAAATTTTTCAATTACTTTAAAAAATTGTATATACATTTAATATCTAACCAGTCTCAACCAACTTCTGTTCATATGCAAGAGTCAGAAATGCCTGCAAAAAATCCATTTTCAAGATTTAGCGATCCAAAATTAGTCTATACATGTTTATGTTAAAGCTGCACAAAAAAAAACTCAATTTGCAGACCTGTTTTTATCGATCAATGTTATCATTCAAAACTTATATTATTTTCTTCTATATATTTAGAATGGATGTTTTCGATCATTAAAATTTATAAATATATTTTGCTGAAATAATATTTTGTTTAGTCCGACCTTATGTATACTTATATATTATATTGTATTATACACTTAAGGTAAAGTTATAGCAAGGCAATATTTTTCCTTTATTTATATGTAAAAGAAGTATTTAAATTTAAATCCAAAAATAGGAGAACCTTTGCGTATATAATAATATATATATATAAAAATATATAATTATATAGTACAGAGGTAATATAAATAAAATATTATATAGATTCTTGCTAGTATCTTTGTATATTATAACAGAAGAATACGATTAGCTATATATCTATAAAAATATGTACAAATATAAATAAAATTATATAAACATTTTGCCAACATGTATGATTATAATCCAAAAATAACATTTTGAAAATCGTTTTCCATTAAAAATAGAAAATGGTTTGGACACGAAAGTGTACGAAAGATGAAAATAGAATTGTGTTATTTCTGGTGCCATAGGCAATTTTGCTAAAAGTTCATTTTTACTTTATTTTATATATAATATACGTTAATATATAGAAATGAAGACAAGTCATGTCAATCGTCGCGTAAACGATGAAAAATACAAAGGGAAAATTCGTTTTACAAGTATTTTCATATGGCAAAATGAGTTTAACTTCTCCAGTTGCTATAAACTTCTTTTGATTAAAAAAATACCTTAAGTTTCCTTATAATGACATGCTTAAATTTACTTAATTGCAAATTAAAGCCATCTAATTTTCACGGATTTGTGTTCAAGGGGTTGTGGGTTCGAGGCTCGGTGGGGTCAATAAATTTACACCACTATGCAATCATTTTTCATTCGCAGGTGTTTATTTAAAAGCGATCACAGTAGTTCGGAAGTCAGTCGTTGGTCTGCCTATATGATACCAAAAGATAGTGTTCTTCATATAGTGTAAAACCCGCCCGCTGATCACCTAAAAATATGGCTAGTGCGGGTTGCTGACAACACTCCACTCCACCTTTGTTCGCAAAAATGTCTAAAGACGCTCAAGAGTCTTATAATAAGTACATGAAGATGTTTACAAACGATTTTACGAGAAGATGATCCTGAGTAAACACTATATGGAAGACTTTTTCCGCCATTTTAGTTTTTAATTTTGACTTTAGTCTAATTTAAACTTTTGGTTTGGCCAGAGGGTCTGTCCCACTCTGCATATAGCTATAGTCAGTGCTCAGCATAATACTTATGTTATTAACGGCTAATGTTTTAATTTTCCGAAAATGAAATGCTTATAATGCTGGGAATACCCTGTATTTTTTTTGATAATATATTATATTTTTTTAATGAATATTTTACATTTAACTTCACGGATCGAAGCGAATTTTTCATTTTTTTATAAATACATAATTTCAAAGATTTATAAATTAATATCTGGTGTACCGTATGTACATACGTATAATGATATAATAATGAAAAGTTGTGCCCCCACATTGCGTGACCGTAGTGAAAGTTTTTTTTGTTAAATTTCTTTTCAGGTTTCTATGTTTATATGTTCTTAAATAATGATGAAAATATCGATGGTTTAATACAGGATGTTTCATTGCAAGACCAGTGCCAAGTATTACGATACATAAATGTAAAATCATTGTCATTGAACTCAAATGTACATATGAACTTTAAACATAATTTTTATTACAATGGCTTTAAAATGTATCCGCAATTGTTAAAAAATACAATTTTACTTCAAAAGCGCAAGCAACGAAATATATAATGTAATATTTAGAATAGACCATCTAACATCTTTAAAAAAAAACTACGGTTGTACGATGCATCATCATCATCGTGTCCTTTACTCCAAAGCGAGCAGCTACTCGCACTAGCCATTTATATTTTATGGTGATCAATGGGGCAGGTTTTTACTCCATACGAGGAATCCTATCAGTTGGTGTCATATAGGCGGACCAATGGCTTTAAGTGACTTCCGGACCACTGCAAACGCTTTTTAATAAACACCTGCGAATGAAAGGTGATAACCCAGATGTG
>JANSTW010068640.1:0-10518 GCA_027564275.1 Diadocidia ferruginosa | reverse complement strand
AAACACCTACAAAAACCAAAAATCTGGCCTTGACAAGTTTACAAAATCGATTGCATTGAGAAACTTTCAATAATTTATGAGATATAGTAGCAAAACCAAAGCTCGAGAAAAAAATTGATGATAGTAAAAAAAATTGGAAATCCAAAAAGGGTAATACTTATAAAAATGATTCACAGGTTTATTTGTCCTGATTTCGTTCCAAATAATTATGGTCAGCCTACCTTTGGTGGACATACATGAAATTTTGAAAATGTTAGCAAAATGCCACGCGAAAAAAACCGAAGATAATTGTAATTGTTTTTGCGTAGGAACACGAAGCATTCGCTGCTACATTTTAATTCTCGCTAACCGGATAATTTCGGGCTGAAATAAAATAAAGCGTAAATCTGCTCGTATGGAAGGGTTGCTATGTAAAACCGGCTTCAGTTGCCCGGGGACTCTATAAGTTTGTCTCTCGGAGTAGGGTTTAAAGTTTGTAAAGGAAATATTAAATAAATTTTAAATTTTATTAAATATATATATATATCAATATTTATTTAAAATTTAGAAACAGGCTAATCGGTCAATGAAAAGTGAATATTTTTGCAAAATTATATGGCTACAGCTATTCGCCTGAACCTGTGGCTTTAATTACGCAAGAGTGCGTCTTCAAAAATATGATGTTTTTTATTCCTGTACCGATAAGAATTGCTCATTTCTATGCCAACCCGTCGTCAGTGCGGAGTTGGATAATACCCTCTAGATAGTGCCAAATAGGTAGGCATTCGTCAAAAAAAATTGCATTCCTGAGATCAATATCAATATTTAGAATAGTTGTTCAGTATCAAATGAAAGGTCTTTAAAATGGACACATTATTTAGTTCTTGGGTTTTTGGCGTATCCTTCACCCCTAAAAATTGGGTCAATATTGAGGTAAATTGTGAAACAAATTTTTTATAAAACTAATTTATTCGCGGTCCCTTCAATATATCCTACTTACTTCCATGGACCCAAAACACATATCCAGAGCAGTTGACCAGCAAATGAATTTGCTCTTCTAAGACATCCTGAACGTCTGAAAAAAGCAGAGGCGGATTCAATGGAAAATAAGGGAGTTTTTTCTCTTTATGGGTATAAAGGAGGAGTGCGGTACACCAAAATTCCAAGAACTAAAATGGTTTCTATTTGTTAGACCTTTCATTTGACACCAAACAACCTCTTTATATATTTCGGTGCGCTCCATACAAACTTTAAATCCCTCTGGGGGGGGGAGGGGGGTGCAAGTTCCTTGGCAATATTGAAGCCGGTTTGACACTTGTGGCTTAACTTCTCGTCATTACAGCATCTGCGAAGGTCCGCTATAACTACTGTTTTTTAGCCTTTATATAAAGCAAAGAGCCGTTTTTTGAAGAGGCAGATCTGCACCGGATAGCAGGTTAACCGCAATGCATGTGTCGTTGAATATGTCCAACATGTTTATATTTGATATATTTTTGTTTAAATTTGATAAAATAATATCATCTATTGATTTGGGCACATTATTTCATACGATTTTATCAGATTTAATTCGATTTATTCAGATTTGATCACATTTGATCAAATTTGACCGGATTAATTACATTTTGATAATTTGACTAAAATTTGATTAGATTTGATTACCATTTAATTGAAATCGTTCACATTTTATCAGATTTGATCAAAATTAGATTATATTTTAAGAGATTTGATCAATATTTGATCACTTTTTACGAGTTTTATATTCAAATTTAATCAATTTTACCCAGAATTTTCGAAATCTGATAAAATATGGTCAAATCTAGTCAAATTTTATTCAGATCTATTATTATTTGACCAAATTTTTACGAGATTTGATCAAATCTGAATAAAATTTTACCAGATTTGATAAAAAGTAGATCTAAATTAATCAGATTTGATTAAAATTAGATCAATTTTTTCCAGAAATGTTATAATATTTGATCAAATTTTACCAAATTTAATTGAAATTTCATAAACCTTAATTAAATTTTAATAAAATTTGATTAGATTTGATCAAATTGTTACGAGATTTGATCAAAATTAAATAGAATTATATCAGATTTGATCAAAATTAGATCAAATATTACCAGATTTAAACTTTATTTGATCACATTTTACCAGATTTGACTGAAATTTGATAAAACTTTAATAAATTTAATTAAAATTTGATAGAATTGATCATATTTTTACGAGATTTGTTTAAAATTATATCAAATTTTACCAGATTTGATTAAAATTAGATCAAATTTTGCCATATCTGATTAATATATTTGATCAAATTTAACCAGATTTGAATAACATTTGTTTAAATTTTGGCAGATTTCAAACAATATTTGATAAATTTTTACCAGATATGATTAAATTTTAATAAGATTTGAATAAATGTTGCCAGATTTGTTCGAAATTAGATATAATTTTGTCAGATTTCAATAAAATTTGATCAAATTTTGCCAGATTTGATTAAATTTTAATAAGATTTGATAAAATTTGATCAAAATAAAACAAATTTTACCAGATTTAATTAAAATTTCATCAAATTTACCCAGATGTTATCAAAATCTGATCAAATTTTACTAGATTTGAATAAAATTAGATCAAATTTTGCAAGATTTGATTGAAATTTGATAAAACCTTATTAAATTTCATCATTCAATTGTATATAGACAAATCGTCTAAGAATGTGATTATTAAACAAATAAATAAAATAAAAAAAAAATTGATTAACATTTTATTAGATTTGATCAAATTTTTACGAGATTTGATCAAAATTACATCAAATTTTGCAAGATTTAATTAAAATTTTGCGTGAATTGAAATAATATTTGATCAAATTTGATTGAAATTTAATAAAACTTTATTAATTTTGAATAACATTTGGTCAATTTTTTACGAGATTTGATCAAAATTTACCAGATTTTATTAAATTTTGATCAAGTTTCACCAGATTTAAATAAAATTTAATCAAATATTATTAGATTTGATTAAATATTGATTAGATTTAATCAATTTTACCAGATTTCTCCTAATTTTACCAGACTTCATAAAAATTAGATCAAATTTTGCCAGATTCAAATAATATTTGATAAAATTTTATCAGATTTAATTAAAATTCTATCAAATTTTACTAGATTTGATTAAATTAAATTAATTTGACCAGAATTAATTATTCTAATTTTATCAGATTTCATCAAAATTTGATAAAATTTTACAAGATTTGATAAAGATTTCATTAAATTTTACTAGATTTAAATAAAATTTGATTAAAGATTGTCAGATTTGATAAAAATCAGATCAAATTTTACCAGATATGATTAAATGTTGCCAGATTTGTTCGAAATTAGATCCTTGTCAGATTTGTAATAATATTTAATCAAATGTTACCAGTTCAGCTTGAAATTTAATAAAACTTTTATTCAATTTGAATAAAATTTGATTAGATTTGATCATATTTTTACGAGATTTGATCAAAATTAGATCAAATTTCGTCAGATATCAATATAATTTGACTAAATTTTACCAGATTTGATCAAAATCAGATTAGATTTTACCAGAATTGATAAAAATATAATCAAGTTTAACTAAATTTAATCAAAATCTGATATAATTTTACCAGATTAGAATAAAATTTGATAAAACACTATTAAATTTGAATAATATTTGAATACATTTGATCAATTTTTTACAAGATTTAATCAGAATTAGATCAAATTTTGCTAGATTTAATTAAAATTTGATTAATTTTTTACGCGATTTGATTAAAATTAGATCACATTTTGACCGATTTCTGATAATATTTGATCACATTTTACCAGAATTTGATAAAACTTAATTTATAGTTTAATAAAATTTGATTAGATTTGATCGAATTTTAGCAGATTTCATCAAAATTTAGCCAAATTTCATCAACATTAGATCAAATTTTACCAGATTTGATCAAAATTAAATTAAATTTGGTCAGATTTCAATAAAATTTTATATAATTTTACCAGATTTGATTAAAATTTGATAAGATTTCAATAAATTTTATCAAATTTGATCAAAATTAAAACAAATTTTATTATATTTGATTAAAATTTCATAAAATTTAATCAGACTTAATCAAAATCTGATCAAATTTTATCAGATTAGATTAAAATTTGATAAAACTTTATTATATTTGAATAGATTTGATCAATTTTTTATCAGATTTGATCAAAATTATATTAAATTTTGTCAAATTTCCATAAAATTTGATCAAATTTTACCAAATTTGAATAAAATTTGAATAAATTTTACCGGATTTGATCAAAATTTTATTAGTTTTTACTAGCTTTTAAAAAAATTTAATAAAATTTGATTAAAGATGGTCAAATTTGATCAAAATCAGATTAAATTTTACCAGATTTGATTTAAATTTGATCAATTTTAACCAAATTTAATCAAAATCTGTTTAAATTTTAACAGATATGAATAAAATTTTGTTAAATTTGAATAAATGTTGCCAGTAACCAAAGTTAGATCAAATTTTGTCCGATTTCAATAAATTTTGATCAAACTTTACCAGATTTGAAAAATATTTGATCAACGTTTTTCAGTTCAGCTTGAAATTTAATAAAACTATTCAATTTAAATAAAATTTTATTAGATTTCATCAAATTTTTGCAAGGTTTGATCAAAATTAGATCAAATTTTGCCAGATTTGTAATACTATTTGATCAAATTTTATTAGATTTGATTGAAATTTGATAACACTTTATTAAATTTGAATAGTAATTGAATAGATTTGATCCATTTTTTACCAGATTTGATCAAAATTAGAATAAATTTTGTCAGATTTCCATAAAATTTTACCAGATTTGAATAAAATGTGATTAAATTTTACCAGTTTTGATCAAAATTTTATTAGATTGTCAAATTTGATCAAAATCAGATTAAATTTTACCAGATTTGATTAAAATTTGATCAATTTTAACCAAATTTAATCAAAATCTGATTAAATTTTACCAGATTTGATTAAATTTCAATAAGATTTAATTAACTGTTGCCAGATTTGATGAATCAATTTTGATCAAATATTACCAAATTTGATTGAAATTAGATAAAACTTTAAAAAAATTAAATAAAATTTATATAGATTTGATCAATATTTTACAAGATTTGATCAAAATTGATCGATTTTGATTAAAATTTGATTTGAGATTTGATTAGATTTGTGTTAATTTTAGCAGATTTCATTAAAATTTATCAAATTTTACTAGATTTTATTAAAATTACATTAAATTTGATTAAGTTTGAATAAAATTTGATTTAAATTGATAAAACTTAATCTGATTTGACCAAAATTTGATCGTTTTACCAGATTTAAATAAAGTTTTCTCAAATTTTACTAGATTTGTAATCATATTTGATTACATTTTACCAGATTTGATTGAAATTTGATTAAATTAAAAAAAAATTATCGTAGATTTGATCAATTTTTTCGAGATTTGATCAAAATTGGATAAAATGTTGCAAGATTTAAATCATATTTGATTAAATTTTGGTCAAATTTAACCAGATTTAATCAGAATTCGATCAAATTTAACCAGATTTGATTAAATTTTAATTAATTAATAAAATATTGCCAGAATTGAACAAAATTAGAATAAATTTTGTCAGATTTAAATAGGATTTGATAAGATTTGATTAAATCTTATCAGATTTGATCAAAATTAAAACAAATTTGACCAAATATTTGATTAAAATCTGATCAAATTTTACTAGATTTGAATAAAATTAATCAAATTTTAACAGACTCGTATTAATATAATCAAATTTGATTTAAATTTGACTCCAGATTTCATCATATTTCATCAGATTTTTTCAGCATCTCTAATCAATTATGCGAACCGCGAATCGGTTTTCTTATCAAAATTGCAATTAGACGCGCCTATGCAAGAACAAAAGAAAAAAATAAATAAAAATATTTTTTTTTAGATAAAACGCAAAAAAGCAACAATATGTTTTGTTTAATATTTTCCAAAAGAAAAAAAATTCTTATCTTTTTTCGATTTTCTTAAAAAAAATTAAAAAAAAAAAATCATTTGCATTTGCATTCGATGCGCTCAACACAAAATTACTCACCGTATTTTTTGTATGCCGAAAAAACCACACACACACGCGCACACACACTTGTTTGTTATAGATGCACTTTACTCGCGCTAGGTAGAGACGAAAACAACGATGTCGCGCGGGATGCTTATGTGTGTGTTTGCTGTATTTTGCTGCTAGCTACTGGACGTGCTGTTATACTAAACTTTACCTGGCACATCGACGGCGCACAGCTCCACTACACACTACACTTTGTTTGGGGAGTAAATTTTTTCTTTTCAGTATGTGCGCCCGCCTAAAATTGTCTGTGTTTTTTATTTATTTATTTTAATTATTTTTCCAAAAATAATTAAATGCCGGCCGAAATGTTCTTCTTTTTTCCAGCTACTTAAACTGTTTGATTTGTAAAAATTAAAACATATTTTGTGGAATTCTTGGCAATTTACATTTGTCGCGCAGACTGCGCAACCACCACACAACAACAACAACAACAATACTACCGAAAATTAAAGGCAGCAACTTTTTTTTGTTCGCTTTTCTTTTGGCGAATTTTAATTTTCCAACAAAATTTGTTTAATTTGAACAAAATTATTTTCGCCGCTTGCACTATTTAAAAAAAAAAATATTTTTTTTTAATTAAATTAAAACAAAGTCGGTCGGTACAGCAGCCCCAGTTGCGCGATTTGTATGGAATGAAATTTGCCAGTCTGTTTTTTTGTTTGTAGTGTTGCTTCTCAGCGATCTTACTTTACGGCTGTGCTGCTGCACACTTTGTATATTTATATTTTCCTTATTTTAACACACTTTGGGCCACTAAAACGTTTGGCCTTCACCGTAAATCGATTGGTTTTGGCGATTGTTTTGCACAAATTCGATTTTTCCGTCACAAATTGATTTCGATGGTTGCGAAATTGATTAAAATTTCTTCTATTTTTCTTCGACCGATTCATGCATTTTTGCCCAACATTTTTTACACACAAGTTTTTCCTCTACTCTACCCAGAGTAGTGTGTATATACACAGAAGGCGAACTCTGTGTTTCTCTAATAAATTTATTGTAACGTTTATCAATACACGCAGCCAAATCGCTGTTGCTACATACACACAGGCACGCAAAGCAATGTATCCATATGGTATGCTCGGTAGCCGGTGGTAGGCGCGCGGTTATATTTTTAAACGTCTCGTCTCTGCTACTATAAATAGGGTGTGTGTAAATTTGTTGTTATGAGTGTGTATGTGCGGGGTGTGTTCAGTGAAACGAAAAAAAAAATGTCTTTAATAAATCGTAGCATATGGTGCCATAATATGCTGCGATCTATTAAATTTATTTGCGTATCAAAATTGTCTTTCCGTTTATCTTGCTTTTTTTGGAATGCAAAATTGATTATCAAAAATAAACTTTTTTGTGATCCATATGACACTACTAATCAATATGATATATGGATAATGTACGTAAATAGTACATTCCTTAATTTTGCACAAAATAGTCAAATTGCCGGGAACATGTTTTTTTCTCGTTTTATGATGTCCTGATTCAGAAAAACTACAAAATAAAAAGTGTCCATCTGTCCGTCTGTCATGAGTTTTTTTTTATTCCATTGTTTGGGTTTGCATTTAGGGTCTGTAGGTCAAAGAGGAGATAGGGCTCCCTATGGATTTTTTTTTTAGTAAAAATAGCCAAAAAATATAAGCAAATAGAGAAAGCTTTTTACGAGTAACCGGATTTGACTGAATTTATTAGTAGTTATTACTGTGGGAACGCATTTAGGGTCTCTAGGATATAGGTGAAGAGGTGCTCGCTCCCTTACGATTTTTCGGAAGCAAATAGAGAAAGCTTTTTAGCAGTATACGGATTTGTTAATTTTTAGAGTTTTTAATGGTTTTATACTCCTAAATTGAGTTTAGGGTCTTTAGGTCAAGTGAGTAATAGGGCTTCTATATTCAAATCACAAAGGTTGGTAGGTCCTTGAACTAAACTAATTTACAACTCGATTCGTCAACATTACTATTTTATTTGTTTTTTTCAAAAATAAAAATATTGGTTTTTAATACTTTTTTATACAAATTTTGACTTTGAACTGAAATTTGTAGAGAACGGTTAGCGCTGCAGAAATGCGGTAAACGGTAGAATGTAGAGTGGTTGACAATTTTTTAAAATTGCGAAAACGAGTGAAACAAACTCTGCTACATGATTAATTAGGAATATCATTCACCATGCCTAAAGGCAGTCTTATGCACTAGAGAGTTAAGTTTTAACACAGATAAACTGAGCACTATCTATCCAGCGGGTTAAATGATGGATGGTTTAGTAACAAAATAGCCATATCCCATATTAAGTGTAAGAAATATTCGCCGATACAGTTAAAATTACCCAAATTAATTTTTTTGTCCTCGGATAGTTAAATTAATGAATAAAATTACTCACAAATGAGGTTTAAATGGTGTAACCCTAACTATCCGCTGGTTAGAATAACCATCCGGGCGGTTAAAATTAACTATTGGGTATGTTAAATATAATCCAACCTTCTGATAGCAATAATATATACGATACAATTTTAAACAGATTGTGTAGTAGCGTAGTTTCTATTAGCAAAAAAGTCAAATGCCTAGGGCCCAACCAAAAGCGGATTTAAATGTATTGTTTATTTACAGCCAAAGATATAAAATATGCGTAAATAATCACAAAAACTATCTGTGCAATGTGAATTGTGCTACTTTCAAAATAAGCATTTTGTGCAACGGATTTTGTTCATATTAAATAAGAAAATCGCAAAATCAACATTCAATTGGCCGGGCAGCGAAATTTTTTTTCTAACATATTGCCTGCCAGTACAATCATCTTTGTCTTTTTTTTAGATTCGAGCTTGATAGAGCCCTCTCGACTCAGCAGAGCCACTAAATTATAAAATTATATTTATTTTGTATTATTTTATTTTCATAGAATTAACTCAAAAATGTTATCTAAATCCAGCGAAACATCGGAACTAAGTATATTTTCATTGAGCTTATATATGTTTGAGAATGATAAGGTCTTTGTTGGGTCTATCTACAAGGCTCCGGGTATTAATGAAATCTACATCTTGGATGAAGTTTTAACTCATTTAAATCTATAGTATGAAAACATCATTGGCGGTGACTTAAACGAAAATCTTTCGAATAAACAATCAGGATTGCCTTGTGGTAATTATACTTGCGGAGCTTGTCGCTTTACAACAATGCATCGATAACGATTATCTTCCGTCGGTATAGGCCTTTCCTGATTGATTATTTTCTTATCAACCAGCTTTGCAAATTTACTTTTTTAATTTTAATCAGTTAGGAACGGGTTTATCTTGCCACGGTTTGTAATTTACCACTTTCTATTGTGCTATTTTGTATGACCAAGTTTAAGTTCCTCGGCGTAATATTAAAGCAATTAACGTGGAAGCATTACATAATGATGCTTGTCTACAAACCTAAGGAGACATATGGTAAAAAAGGTGCAGTGTAAATTGAGTTTTCCGATCGATATACAACCACTTGATATATACAAATATCAAATTATTGTATAAGAAGGAAACTTATCGGTCTATTTGCTTATCCAATCATATAATATGACTCTTTACCAATGTGTTCTATCAATTCTTCATAGGAAATTTTATTTTTTCCACAAAAGGCAATAATAATAATAATTTGTATTAAAGATGTCATGAGTCTAGCGTATACTGTATAGTGTATACAACAATTTTTAGTATTGCTTCTCATGCCTTAAATCTCACGCTTCGGCACTGATTACGATGGCAATCTCTATTTACAGATGCATTAATATTTACTCCATGGTTAGGATTGTCAATGAACTAATTGTATTATTACTCAACCAACATGCTCGAATTTTTCTCCATAGGGCCAAAAATTCTGACATCTATTAAACCTTGATTCAATCATAAATTCATAAAGTTAAATTACTTTACTTGGACGCAACGTTGCTTTTAAACATTACATAAATAACAGAGGAATTTGAATGTTTGGGAACATTGAGAAGCGGTACCACTCAAATTATAGAATCAGCTAAATCGGATTATTTAACAACCTTCCTTTACTCCCAATGATTTCAAAAAGTTTCTAACTTTGAGAAGTATGAGTAGTAATAGGCAACATACCAATGAGCCGGTTTCTGATTTTACCGCTTATTCATATGATAGCCTTTTCTATAAATTCATTTCTGAACAAGAAGTGATCGAAACCATATTCAATGTAAAGTCGAAAATTCTAATTCCTATTGCTCTTTCATTTGTAACACATAATTTTAACTTTATCTCCTCACAACTTCAACTTACCCTGATACATGGAAAACTGCAAAAGTCATTCCTGTCCATAAAAATATAGGCCAGTTAACGAACGATTTGAACCGAAACTAACGGTAACAAAGCTGAACTTTGTTTCATCTGGTTGGAAG
>JANSTW010068629.1:0-10521 GCA_027564275.1 Diadocidia ferruginosa | reverse complement strand
CGCTACCATAGAGAGTCATTAGATTGGTTCAGATTTATTATATATTTCTTATTTTATGGTGAATAAAGAATTATTATTATTATTATAAATTAGAAATAAAGCAAAAAAATACAAATTACTTGAAAATCATTTCACAAAAAGTGGACATTAATGGGACCCGAATATTCATAGTCTTAAGCACTTCATTAGTTATTCCTAAATATAAAGATTAATTCTAATCGAATAAAATCAGCCTCAGAGACTGGTCAAATTTAAAATGTTATAATAAAATGGGAAACTCAATATTGGATTTATTTCTGATGATTGACTTATGACTATCGTAACTTTAAAAGAGGTTTTTCCTGGACGATTACTTTGCTGCCCTTTTCACCACTCCAAACCATATTTGTCTCGTATTTGTTTATGATTAAGGCGTTTTTGTATAAATTTTCAAAGTTTAATTAAATTAGATTTTCTAAATTTGCATAAAAAATTGACATTTTTACTTGATCATAATTTATACGCTTATAAAGAAAGTCTTCATGTCTATAGGTCACCTGCAGTGCATATTATAAGATGATCTAAATAAATACATAAAATATTTATATCGATAACATTTTATAATCGTTGTTGTGAGCGCGATAACATCGTTTTCCATTTAATATGGTAATATTTTAATATATTATATTTAACGAGATCGCCACACAGTTTAATTTATTAGGTGTTTAAAATTTTTAATTTTAATATTCTTGAACATGCATATTATTATCGCGCTCTTAAACTACATTGCAATAATTTTTGTAATGATATGGCATACTTATATACAAGTGGAATAACACGTCAATTTGTAAAAGAAGTAAAACATAACAACTTTTTTTAAATTAGATAATTTGTCACCTGTCCGAAATTCGAATTTCTATTCATTGAGGCGACCTATTTTTTGAACAAAATTTACTAAAAATTTCAAAGGTTCATAGCAAAAAAAAAACGGTCATTACTCGGGTTTATTAAAATTAATATTCTAAAATTAAAATATGTTTATTTTAACTATAACCGTTTTTCTTTAGATAAAATCTTAAAGTTATACAAAAGCGCGATATTCATTAACATGTCATCACGCGCGTCAAAGTATAGAAATTTCTTTCATTTAAAATATTATTCTATTTAACATAATATACAAAATATTCTAATAATAAACTCTGTAATAATATGCAAAACCTAACGAAAATATTTCTTTCATCTTATATTCAAAATTAACTATTTATAGTTAATAATAATTGCACATCTTAAAGTTTCAATTCAAATTTGAATTCTTTTCTCTGATGTACAAACATTTCTCATACATTATTCGTCAATAGGTCATTTGCCTCTGCATATATGCGAAAAAAAAAACAATTATGGAAATTTAAAAAAAACTTGATTTTTTATTCTTCAAGTATCATCTGTGGTATTTTCCACAACCCAAAAAAAAACGAAGAAATATTTAAATAATTCTTTTTTATAAAACCATAAATATAATTAATAAAAAAAAAAGTTTACGTAACATTTTTGCATGCCGCATACCTTGGCGTTTGTTGCTTATATTTACCAATAAACCAAAAAAACCAACGTTCAATTGATTTATTAAATCATAATTTGTGTTCTGTGAATAATATAAAATTTTAATATTTATTAATAATAATGGAATTCAGTTCAGTTGAGTTCAATGTATATATGTAATTTAAAAGCAGCATGGGATTTGGCTTAAATATTATATTATGCGAAACACTGCGCGAGGTGCGGTATATTTATAAATATAATTTTTAATTTCTTTCACGTTGCTTGTGTTTATCTGCACAACCATATTGACAGTAGCTATCACAAATAAATTGGAAAATATTGCCAGGAAAAAAACACAAATTTAATCGGTTAATTAAAAAATATTAAAATTTGATCATAATGAATATATATAAGGAAGTATATTATATAAAGTTGATTAATGATGATATTCTTGGAAAAACGTAAAATTTATTGAGTGAAAAAATCGATACAGTTTTTAATTTTATTGTTATACTTATCGAAGCCACGTTTTATAACTGGTGAAGATTTTTTTTTTACACAAAAATTTGGTACGAAAGTATAGGTATATGAATATTCGATATTTTTTTGTTTACAGCTAATATTGTCAAATTTACAATTTATATATTGTCAATTCGACAAAATGAATTTAAATTATTTTGATAATATTGTTTTTTTTTATCATATAATTCGTTTTGACTGGTTTAAAATTGTATATCAAAAAAACGCTTTGTCAAAACTACAGGTATGTAGAAATAACAATTTCTTTTGTCGAATGTATTTCATTAAACGTATTGTTCGTTTTGTTCAATTCAAATTTTTTTATTTAAAAAAAAAACAAAATAATATTTTGTTAAAACTACAATTCAGTTTGTAAAGATGACAATTTGATTTGTCAAAGATTTTATTTATATATTGCCAATTCGACAAAATGAATTTAAATTATTTTGATAATATTGTTTTTTTTATCATATAATTCGTTTTGACTGGTTTAAAATTGTATATCAAAAAAACGCTTTGTCAAAACTACAATTCGGTTTGTAGAAATAACAATTTCTTTTGTCGAATGTATTTCATTAAACGTATTGTTCGTTTTGTTCAATTCATATTTTTTATTTAAAAAAAAAAACAAAATAATGTTTTGTTAAAACTACAATTCAGTTTGCAAAGATGACAATTTGATTTGTAAAAGGTATTTAATTAAACGTATTGTTCTTTTTGTTCAATTAAAAATTATCTATTTTGAAATAAACAAAAAATCTTCTTGTTAAAACTACAATTTGGTTTGTAGAAAGACAATTGTTTTTGTCAAAATTATTTACTTTTTAAAAATAATACTTTTTCTTCTCTGAATTTTTTTGTCAAAACTACAATTCGGTTTGAAAAGATGACAATTTCTTTTGTCAAATTTATTTACTATTTAAAAATTATACTTTTTTGATACCATCATTATTATCAAAAAGAATTGAAATTATTAAAAATAATTACTAAACATTACTCAAAATCAAAAATAGAACACTAATTTTATTTGAAAATAATGTGTCTCTTATATTTTTCTTCAAAAAAATTATTCTAAAATACACAATTTATCTGGTTTCGAATAATCTGTGGTTATCTGTGGTTTATAAAAATATTTTTGTTGGCAACATAACAATATTATCATAAAATATTATTGTCCCTATTTTCATATGCAAGAATGTGCCACAAAAAAGTATTATATTTTATTTAATGCAATGTTTGCTTAAAAGATCTTATGTTGAATATAATGTAAAGAATGTCGCTTATGTGTTATTCGGTTTTCTATACTGCAACTGCATATTTAATTATTATTATTATCTAAAATATGTTTACAGTATAAAACATGCGGATTGAATTGCATAAGAGATATGCTGTTGAAAAGGATATAATATTTATATGGCAAAGGCAATTTGTTTACTGTTTTTAAAATTCAAGTATCATGTTGGATAAAAAAACCAGATATATTTTTATTTATTCTAAAAACAAGTTCAATTAATACAAATAAATATTTAATTTCGCAAAGTCGCCCAATTTAAGACCAATTATATTTTTTAAATTTTAAAAATGAAGAAATCAAAAAGCCTATTTCAAAAATTATGTTATAAAAAATTTTACAAAGAATAAATGTATAAAATTCTTTGCTAAAAATAATTTTATAATTATATTCTTTTAAAATGCATTGTTAAAACGATGCACTGAATATTGATTTGTATAAGAGTCTGGAATGTGTTGATTGTGCATTGATGTAATGAAAAGACCATAAAATATTTTGTTAGAAGAAAAAACATGTTTTTAATATTTCAAATTGTTTATATTTACATGCATTCCGAGAGTCATTTTAATTAAATTCATATGTCAGTTTGTGAAATGACATGTCTCTTAGTATATATAATAGAATCATTTCTTTATATGAATGTTGGTTTTTTTTTATAAATTTAATAATTACACGTTTATATTACAAGTAATTGACCTGTTACACCAGATTTTTTTCTATATTGAATTTTTCCTATTAATTTATTGTATTTAATCAATTATTAATAAAGAAAATTGTTTAATTTTTTAATAAAAACTTTATATTCTAGATATATAAAAGAATAAAAAAAAACTTTAAATTTATTGAACTTTAAAGAAAAATTTAAAATAAATTAAATACTTAAGCTGAAAGCTTTATTGAAGTATTTTTAAATTCTATAATGGAGGTCTTATGGAAAACTGATGAAAGTAATTTAAAAATCCCGGAAATCTTACAAACATATTTTGGGAATCTAATTTAAAGTCTAAAGGAAATCTTATGAAAGTATTTAAGAAGTTATTTGCAATTCTTTTATAAGTCTTATGGTTGTGTTATAATATTATGAAAATCGTTTGGAAGTCCTTAAAAATCGTATGAAATGGAAATTCTTATTAAAGTCTTTGAAATCTTACGAAAATCTTTTGAAAGACTTTTGGAATTATTGTGGATGGTAAAGAAATACTAATAAAGTAGTTTTTGGAAATATTATACGAAAACCATTTCGAGGTCCTTGAAAATCTTATGAAATTCTTATGGTGGTCTTTCTGAAGTCTAATGGAAGTCGTTTAGGGATGTTCGATATAAATATCGATATTCTTCGATACATCAAATATCGAAAACCAAAAAAAGGTTTTGGGTTCGAGGTTCGGTAGAGTCAAAAAATTTTCACATCTGGGCTATCACCTTTCATTCGCATGTGTTATTAAAAAGCGATCGCAGTGGTTTGGAATTCACCCCATTGATTACCAAAAAATATGGCTAGTGCGAGTTGCTGACAACACTCTTCTTTAACTTACTCTACATTGACGGCCATAATGAAAACCATGGTATCAGATAGAAAAAAGGGTAAAATTGGAACCCATGCTCCCTAACTTTGTTGTAAAGGACACGATGATGATGATTTTTTAACTATTAAAAAAAATTATGAATAAAAACGATTATATCGAATATATCGAATGAAAATATCGATATCCTTTATACAAAATATGGAAATTAAAATTACCGATATATCGAAAATCAGAAAATATCGATATATCGAAGTCGTTTGAAAATTTTATAAACTTCTTTGAAATCTTACGAAAGTCATATGAATGTGTTTTGGAATTCGTAAAGAATCATAAAAAATTTTTAGTATTTTGGTAGTTTTTTATAGAAATATTATAAAAGTCATAAGTAAGTCCTTGCAAATTTTATAAAATTCTCATGGTGCCTTGAAAGTATTTTGGAAATTTTATGAAATTCTTTGATCTCTTACAAAAGTCTTATGATGGTCTTTTGGAACACTTCTGGAATTCTTATTGATCGTAAGGAAATCTTATTAAAGTAAATTTTAGAAGTTTTTTGCAAGTCATTTGAAAGTGTTGGTATAGTTTTTGGAAATATTATGATAGTCATTTAAATTCTTATGAAAATCTAGATGTCTAATTGAAGTCTTCTAGAAAATAATGAAAGTCTTTTAAATCATACAAAAGTCTTATAAAGTCTTTTAGAAGACTTTTGGATTTCTTATGGATCGTAAGGAAATTTTATTAAAGTATCTAAGAAGTCATTTCATAGTTTTTGGAAATATTACGAAAGTTGTTTGGAAGTTCTTGAAAATCTTATGAAAGTCTTTAGAAATTATTTAAAATTTCATAGAAATCTTATAAAAGTCGTTAAGAAACTTCTGAAAGTCTCATGAAAATCATATGAAATGATCAAAACAGAAGTTTATTAGTATACAAAGTATTTTCAGGTATTTTTACCGCAGAACTTTTTGTAATCGATTTCTGATATATTACGATTTGGACCATAGTAGCTCTTGCATGTCAAATATGTTTAAGAAGTTCTTTTTATATATTGGCATCAACAGGTGCAGCATTTAAAAATGCAAAACGCGCTTATATCTAAAAGAATTTTTAATTCCAACAAATTATTATAATTCGCTTTATCCATATGATCAAAATTGCAAGAAATTCCAAGAAATTAACTTTACATTAAAATCATTTAATTTTCTATCAATATTCTTGACAAAAAACAAAACGTATATAATTTTTCACATGCACAGTGACATCCATGAATCAACAATTTCGTTTCCTACATATAGAGAATAAATGGGTAAAATGCAAAAATTGACATTTCTATAATTTGTTTCCATACGTAGAAAAGTTCTCAGGCTTGGAAATATATAGTTATCATCACTTCTTCTATATAGTTAATAGTGAGTTGCGGTAAATATCGCGAGGAGAAAATTTCCATATAACCACAACATTGCGCGCAGCACAACAGGAATACCCAATGAATTCAAGTGTCATCACAAGAATAAAAACTATTTGAAATTAGCATACAAATAGCTGGTAAGCTCGCATATAGGTATCTATGGAATAGAAGAAAATCATCAAATAG
Organism: Diadocidia ferruginosa; assembly: GCA_027564275.1. Taxonomy (NCBI): domain Eukaryota; kingdom Metazoa; phylum Arthropoda; class Insecta; order Diptera; family Diadocidiidae; genus Diadocidia; species Diadocidia ferruginosa. The sequence continues at coordinate 4,070 of JANSTW010068629.1, read as the reverse complement.
ATCCCGACATCACGCATATTGAAATGCTGAACATTATTATTTTTTCCTTGTATTTTTCTCTATTTATGTTGCACAGACAAATAGACAGAACATTTATATAATATTTTATTTTTATGCTCCTTTAAAGAAAAAATAAAATTTATTGAATAATTGTTACTATACAAAAACTTGTACTAATGTGCAGCCCATATAGTATGCTATAGATAGATTGTGGTGCAGCTGGATTAAGTTAAAAATATTAATCTTTTTCTAAATAATTCTTGCGTTGTTATCGCATGTGTCACATATTAGTGCTGTGCGGGTTAGAATAGTATTATGTGTACATTATTTGCGGTATTTCAACTGTATTATATTCATAAAAATAAAATATTTAATTTTATTATAATTTTTTCTATATTTGTTAAATTTGCATAAAATATTGTTGGTTTTTAACTGTAAATTATCTTAAAAGAAAATAGTTTTTTTTCTTCTTCTATTTTTCAGCTTATGGTACTTTATGAAAATTGTAATATGTTAAACAAAATTATATTGTAATATTTGTTTTGTTGTAATAGAAAAATATATTGACTATTTGAAAACAATTTTTATAAGAGAAATAGGCCAAAAGTTACACACTATATACAAAGACAGTGGTGTTTCTACATACATATACATTATACATATATGGCCCTAAGGAACTAATCTTAAATTTAATTTTCTAAAAATCAATATAGACACATAATTATTTTTATAAAATGTATTATAATGTTTTATTTCTTTTATGTAATGTTTGTTTATCAGGAAAAAAATAAATTGCCAAATATCCATAAAAAATCTATATACGTTTTGTATGCAAAAGCTCACTAGTTTTTCCAATTCGCCTAAATTTATGTGTATATAGAAAACGAGTTCATCAAACATGTTTTTCTGCAGAGCTTTGTGGCGTTCCATTTAATTCGAAACTTGTCTGTGCTGTTTTCACACAACTTTAGGGCTATTATTTTATCAATTTATATATTGTAAAAATTTACTAAATTTAGAATAGTTAACAGAGTAAGAAATTATTTTCAGTTTTATTAAATAAAATAAATTTGATGTACCAATTTTATATACCTCGGCATTTGATTTTCTGTTCAATTTATTTTCTGTGATTATGTTTAAATTATTTTAAAATGATTTATCTTTACAACACTTAGTTTTATTAATATTTAATATTCTGATAAACACAATTGTTTACAAGCGGTTTTTTTATTGCACTTCAGCAACTTGAACTGCATGCTGCATACCTTAAGTCAACATTTTTTTTTAATATATTTGTTATGTTACACAATGATTTTATTTTTAATCTTTACGCTTTAAAGTTATTTATAAACATTTTTTCTTCATAGAAAACTTAAATTAGAGCAGAATTTTTGAGATAAGAAAAAATACACACACAAGGTACTATATAGCGAGTATGGTATATATTTCGAGATATATGTTTAATTTAAAATTATTAAATATTTTTTTTATATACAAGGCATGTAACATTAAGGAAAAAAGCACTTGAAAAATGTTAAATTGTTTTTTAAGTTTATATTTTATAAGAGCCACAGAGCTTACATTGTATACAATAATAATAAAAACATATTATAAATTTATAACTGAGGATCAAAATAAATATTAAATTACCTTATATATACATAGATTATAATTATGTATGCTAAGTACTTTGTGTACATGTTTAATATCATATTTAATTCGAATAATAAATATGTTAAAAATAAATTATAATATATATGCATATAGTACAGAATGTATTATGAAATATTTGGCTTATCATTATTTTTATCCATCTGCAAATATTTATAAATTAAACCATAGTATATAAGGGTCTGTAATTTTAGAGACAATTTTTTTGTTTGGGTATTTTATGAAATATATAGATAACATTTTTAATATTTTATATAAATAATTTGTCTATGTATACTTAACATAATATAGTCGTTTGTAATTTGTGTAACCACAAAAAATAAAAAAAGTGTTTAAAATAAAATTCAGAAATAATTAATTTATACAAATTATAACTCTGACCATTTGAGATATAGAACAAGTCTGTGTCAACAAATATACATAACAAAAAATATTACAGTTTTTTAAAAATAATTTTTAAGGAACAGTTTTAATCTTTTTTAATTTTTTTAGGAAATAATTTGAATTTAAAAAATTTAAAATGGTGGATGTATACAAGATGGTGGATTTCAATTCATTTTATTGTATCTCCGTCATTTATTAACCGATTTTTATGAATTTTAATTGGTTAGGAAGGTAGTAATATATCAGAAACATTATGTTCCCAAGAATAAACAATAAAAATAATAATTTGTTAATTTAAAAAAAAATAATGTATTTTTATATATTTGTTCTCTGTAGCTTAGGCGACATATAAATCAAAGAAAATGTTGTAGCTATTGAAAAAGTAAAATTTGTATTATTTTTCTTTTGCCCATAGAATCAAAAACCTGATTGACTTTTTTATTATTAATAAAAAATTATTTACAAAAGTAGATGCCTTCTTCTTCTACACGCATGAACAGTTATCAAAAATAAATATATACGATAAATAATATTATTATTAAATTATAAAAAGAATTTTATTGTAAATATATAGCTATGCGAGGAGAGGACAACGAAAAAAAATGATGATATCATTAATAAATTAATATAAATTAATAAAAATATGCACTAAATGAACAGGGATACGAACTGTATATACTGGAGAAATAGTATATACATCAGATATAAAGTACAAAAAGGCAAAAATTGTGAATTCAATTTTTTTAAGTAACAATTATTAAGGAACTTCAAAACTGATACATAAAAAGTTGTACAGTCCTAAATTTATATTTAAATTAAGATATAAACTTCAAATACAAACTATATAGATCTATAGCTTAAAGTGTATATCCAAATCTAAATATAAACTTTAAACAGTACAACAACAATAAACTTTGTTTTATTCAAATCCGTTCATAAATGGTCGAGAGGTTAAAATATTTGAAGAGCCGTTATCTTGAAAAGCTGCTACTTTTATTGTTTATTCGTGGAAACATAATGTTTCGGATATATTACTACCTTCCTAACCAATTAATATTCATAAAAATCGGTTAATAAATGACGGAGATACAAGAAAATGAATTAAAATCCACCATCTTGCATAAATCCACCATTTTAAATTTTTTGAATTCAAATTATTACCTAAAAAAAATTAAAAAGATTAAAACTGTAAAATTCTAAAATTTAAAAAAATATAATAATATTTGGACAAAGGCGATATTTGTGTTATGGCCGCCATCTTGTATAACTCTGCCATCTTAAATTGTTTTCTTTAAAAATATGGTTCGAAAATTTTAATTTCTTTAGTTTTATCAAAATCAATGATAAAATTGGTTCTAACAATAAACAAAGCCAAATGCACTTAAGGAACTTGATCTTTTAACATTTTTTTATTGGTTAACAATTTAAAATTCAATAAAATAAAAATATAACCGGTAAAAATACCTAAATTATATAAAACCTTTAATACAAACATTCCCAGTAAATGTCAAGTATATGGTGGCTAATCCTAAAAATGAACTCTCCAGAATACTAAATATAATTTTATTAAAAAAGTTGACATTAAAATTTAAAAACATATAGAAAATATTTATATAATGTTAAAAGAAATCCAGCTTGAGTTTTATGTTTAGGCCATAAAAATAAATAAAATCAGCTATTTTCTCATTATTTTTGAAAACATTTATTTTCTAAATATTTATTATTTTCTTAACAAAATAAACTTTGTTTCATAAAAATCGATTCATAAATGACGATGATACTAGGCAAAGTGTCTCAAGAGCCGCCATATCAAATCTAAGTTTATTTAGTTTATCATGATCAACAATAAAAATGCTTTTAACAGCATGAATTAAACAAATTGCAGTCTTAGACCTGACTATAATGCGAATATTAACCATATTCCAGTGATATTTATTTATCATATTTTCAGAGATTTTTGTTTAACTTTACAAAATGTTGCAGTGGCCATTAAGTATTGCTAGAAGTTAATAAGT
>JANSTW010068618.1:0-10521 GCA_027564275.1 Diadocidia ferruginosa | reverse complement strand
TTTACACAGAGCCGCGCACTCATTTGGATCGCCGGCCCTGTGTATTTTTTACACAGGTTTTATTTGCAGTGTATACATAATTCTTTTCTTCTAAATGAACCTCTGTATATAAGAAAGAATATAATATAATATATATAATATACAATAATATACTTTTTGCTATGTATATATATTTTTTTTATATACAATGAGACTTATTATATAGTAAAATATCCTATGTATATACCAATCTACAATATAACAAATAAGTTATATAAGTTAGAAATGAAAAGTTGTTCAACTTTATCATAACTTGGTTATTATATACTCTATACAAAATACGATTATGATGATTATATTTCAAAGAATGGAATCTTTTATATAAAAGAACTCAATTTAATGACGCGGCGGCATATGGATGGAACAAAACCGACGTATATACAATTAAATGTTTCCTGTTTTAAAAGTATATGGAGAAAAAATTAATTTAATGGAAAAAATTAAAAAAAACTCCAGAAGTAAAGAGAATTCTTTTTTTATATTGTGACTTATAAATTGATGAAAAAGTATTAGAAAATTAAGTCAGCCTATTTAACATATGATATACAAAAAATTGTACGTGAGGACAACCTTTAAAACCGACATAACCAATAACCAAAGATATAAGACTTGCAAAATATTTTTTTAATAATAATTTCAAAACGGCATAACACCCAAAATAATAACTCCTGATTGTATAACCCCCATCAGTCATCGCTAATTTGCCTTTTAAAAATTATAAATTAAAAATTGAGGTGCAGATTTAGGTGAAATTGGGTTTACAATAAAAGTATATTGGTATATGAACGTATAATGTCTGTTTAAAAAAAAAATATTTTGTCAGCTATCATTTTGGACGCTGTGTTTTTACTTTTATGTACATTGTACTTGTACAATGTACATATAACAATATACGGTTAGTATAGAATAAAATCGCGAAAAAAATTTAAAAAATATAAAAAAATAAAAATATATTTTTTTACTTCTCTTTGAATTCTGATCCGAAAAAAGCAAAAAAAAAATATAAAGATGAAATACGATCTTTCGGTGTACTTATTGTACAGGAACGGGTAGCTCCCATACAAAATAGAGGATAAATTGAAATAAAATTAAGTTCTTAAAGAAATAGAAAGTTCTATAGATGAGATACGATCTTCAAATTCTGTACGAATAGTTCTCTAGGTTCTCTATTGGTTTGGTTTAGTATAGAATATAATATGAAGAAGTTTGCTCTTTAGAAACGGAAAAGCTCCCATACAAAAAAGGAAGAAAACGTATTACAAAAACAAATTGTAGATATGCTATGATCTAGAAATTTGGAAGAGACATTTTTTGTGTTCTTATGTTGAGTCAATATATAAATAATTAAAAGTTGTTTCCACATATCGTGTGAAAAGATAACATTTTTTTTCTCTTGAACGCTATATATCATTTCACAAAATTTTAACATTTTTATTTATTTCAGATATCGATTGTATAAAAGATGTAAGCGCTATAACTAAGGATATAGACAACAATAAGGATATTAACATTAACAAGGACGTCAGTCAAAATGGAAGGTAAGTTATTTTAATTTTATATATTTATCGATACATTTAAAATTATATACTATATGTTTACTTTTTCTACTAAGTATAAGATTTATTTTTTGAAATATAAGAATTGAGTTCTAAATATAATGCGTTCGAAATTTTAAATAAGAGATATCGTTAAGTTGGAATTATAATGTTATCGTTAACTTTTTGTTTAAATGGACTCAAGCACTTTCAGAATAGGCGTGTAAGTTATTACATTATCATATATAGGATATAAATTAAAATATACATTATGTATATTAAAAAGGATATCATATATACATAGATACATATTGAGTTCTATATAAGAAAATTATAAAATATAAATTTATGGATAAATAACTATACTTTTTATTATTATGAGAAATTAAAAAGAATGTTGTAATATGTCGTTCAGCTTATACTTTATATATATTGTTATAAAAAAATTATTTTATTAATATATACATATATGTGGATAATCTGCTCTTTCATATATATCAACATTATCGTGTCCTTTACTCCAAAGCGAGTTAACTTAGGCACGATTTTACCAGTTATCTATTTGATACCATTGTTTTCATAGACGAAAGATGGAGTGTTGTGAGCAACTCGCACTGACCATATTTTTGGTGATCAATCGGGTGGATTTTTACACTATGATATATAAGGAATCCTTTCTGAGGGAATTATATAGTTGAACCAACGGTTTTAGTGACTTCCGAACCACTATATAATCGTTTTTTATTCTAATAAAACCTGAGAACGAAAGGTGATAGACCAGCTATGAAAAAAAATTTCGACGATTTCGAACTCAAAACTTCTTGGGCACATAGTAATGAATAATGATGCTCCAAGCTGACTATAATGCTTATATTCATATACTATATGTATGTTACTTACCTATAATATAATGTAATGAAGTTGTTTATAGTGAAATATTATTTTCTTTTATTTTCACGTCAAATTATTAATTTTAAATTGAATTATTACATATGTATGTATATAAACAAAATCTATTTTACGGAAGCCACATATAGATTTAATTTTGAAAGCCATATACTTACTATAGTTACTTATAATTTGTAATAAATTTTCATGAATTATTATGCAACGTATAGAACGGAAGGAAATAGAATATAAAATCATAATATTATCTATTATTTTAACTTTTTTTTTAAATAAGTAAGAATTAATGTTATTATCGAGGTTATTATATATACTTTCACAATGAAAATGGATCAAATTATTTTTTTTTGGTATTAAACTAATAGTAACTTTCTATTATACAGAGTTAGAGTTAGTATGATAATAAAATAAATAGATTACAATAATAAAATATTTTTTCAAAATTGTACAATTTCTACATATTTTCTTGCAAGAATATTGTCCCTTATTAACCCAAACTAAAGTATCTTTTTCTATTATATTTAAAAATATTCGTTTGACCATGTTATGAAAAAATTGATTATCTATAAACTTTCTTAATTTTCTTATATATCGTTTGTTTAGTATATATATAAAAGTATACCTAAATAGTAAAACCGTAAAAATACTTTTATAGTTTAAAATACCTTATACATTTAATGCAACGGTTAACTTTAATCTAAAGCTTCTTAAAATATATTGAAAATGATTTGAAACAATTATGTTAATGTTTAAACTTGTAAAGTGTCACTTTATTAAAACTATAAAAATCTATGTATAATATTCAATTCAAGACGATAGTCGAAGAGCTATTTTGAATTATTATCCACTTATTTTGAAAAAAGAAAATTAATAGAAAAAGTTGTAACATAACTTTTTTTCGAATAAATTTACGGAAGAGATTCATTCATTCACGAATGGAAGGCATACCTCTATATCTATATATATTATATACCTATAAACATGATAAAATGTCTCTGATTAACAATTAATTATATTAAATTAATATTATCTTATATTTATATTGTATATGCGATCATAATCACAACATCTATTCATTCTGATTTTATAAATATTTTTAAGAGAAAAATTTGCTTTGCACACAATATTATATAGGCAGTTAAAGAAAAATTCTTCGCACGGCAATCTAAAGAAAAAACAATACAATAATTTGAATTCTTCTTTTCTTTTGTATATATATATCTGTATCTATACATATATTATATATTTATATATCGTCAGTCTCAATGACAAGTGTGATAACTTAATGTGTTATAGTTATTTTAAGAGTTATATATATATATACACTTATATTCCTCATAAGTCACGAAAATAAGCAGGAAATTTAGCTCATGCTTTAAAAATCTCGTAACACTGCGATCGAAAATACTGAAGTTACAGCAATTCGATTTTATAATATAAATATTAAGATAAAAATTTTAAACAGTGGTAAAGGTAAAGTTATCATACTTGGCATTGGTGCAACCCACTAAATGTATTTATCACATGAATCATCTGTGTTATTGTTTTTTTTTGTATAATTCTCATCAGACTTAATAAGATTATAATTTAAATTATGTGCTGCGCTGCACAAATCCTATAAACTATATACAAATATTTTAAATCAACATTCATTATTGATAAAATACATTATATATTATATAGTATACACACTACTTTAATCCTTCTACCTTAAAGTACATAATACATATTATATGAGTCGCTTATTTTGAAAGTGGATTTTGTCACAATTTAAAAAAATCTTTATAAGTGTATACCTACTATTAAATATTTAAACTTATAAATATGATTTTTTTTAAGTGACTTACGCCACTTTCAAAATAAACGGCTCAAATACATATAGAATGCATTTCATTGTGTTTTCTTCTTCAAAATCTTCAATTATAAGTTTTAAATAAGCGAGACAAAAAAAATATCATAAAATTTTGTTGTTTTTAACTATATGAATTTATATAATTTCGGTCTTATTTTCTAAAATTTATAATTCCTCTAAAAAAACACTAAACGCATTAACATGAATGACCAAAAAGATTTTTTTTATGTTGTTTATGTTGTAATGATTAAATATTCGTTGCTTGTGAGTTAATCGAATGCATTTTATTTTAGATTATACATTTTTAGACACATAAGATATACCTGTGCATGAATTCTATAAAAAATGGGATAAAAAATGAGAAAACTTTTCTCTTTTTTTCAATTTATATTATTTATTTATTTTTTTGATTTATTCAATAAAAATATACTATAAAAAGGAATAGACATCACTGTGGAATTGTTATAACCCACAGGAAGTTTACAAACTAGTCACGAAAATTACCAATATGTCAAAATTAGAGATATAATTAATAAATACAAAATTTGTATCGCCTACCTCTATTGAACGTGATAAAATATTTAAATTAAATCTAAAAGAGAGATGAAGAGAGATGATGATACCAACAGTTACGGTTCCGTATTATGTTGTGTAAAAAATAAAAAATCATCCCACTGATAACTAAAAATAATAAAATGGTTGCTCCATCTGCGTGTGATGTGACCGTTAACTATGGTAGCAAATAGAAAAAAATAGTAAAATGGTTACTATATAATATGCTTCTCACTTTGGAGTAAAAGTCACGATGGTGATGACTGATGAATCAAAATTTCATCATCATCATCATCATCATCATCGTGTCCTTTACGCCTGTTAACGATATAGTCAGTATATATACGTATAGATTATATAGACTATATAGTTATAGTTGCTGTTACCACTACTGTTTCTATATACTAAAGCATTCCCACAATAGCATAGCTTAATAATTTCATATTTTTATAATTTAAATTAAAAAAAAAAGTTTTTATTTACGTTGATCATTCACAGATAAGTTATGTACTATTAATACACTTATTTATATGTCGAACACATATTTATATACAAATGAACAAAAAACGTGTATGTTATATAGCGTATACGTGGTCTAAGAAGAATTTTGAAGTTTTTTTCTTCATTTTTTTTTTCAATTCGTTTTGGGTTGCTACAAAGAAATGAAAAAGAACCCTCTGGAATTTCATTGAAGTTTTTTTTATTATTCCTTAAAGGTTGGACTACGTTGAGTGTATAGTGTATACACATAGAAAATAGTTTAGTTTTTTTCTTATGGTAATATATTTAATCTATATATAAAATATAAGTTTATATACAGACAGGTATGAGATTTTTTTTTACCAAATTTCTTTCTTTACTAATTTACATTTTATGATTCTAGCTTTATGTAAAATTTTCCTCGGAAGTACAATATTATGTATGTATGTTAACAGGTTTAAAACTTAAATTAAAATATTTTTTTAAATGGTTTAATGCATTTTCAATTTAAAAATAGTTTGCAAATAAAAAATAAATAAAGATAAGGATCTTGGAAATTTATATATATTATAAATATATTATAGTTTTACCTTAAAATAAAATATATAATTATATTATTTTTAGCTCTTAGTTTAGTCGGAAGTTCAAAAGGATTATCCTTTTGAATATATAGTTTTTTTTAATGCAGATAAAATATTTTCTATAACTTCAATAATTACAACATATTGTCATTGTCTTATCATATGAAAAGACAATGATATTATCATATATAATTAAATGTTTGTTGAGATTATTTTCATGTTATCATTAATCATATCTTTGTTATTATTTAAGCCATATATCTTATGTATAAACTAATTACTAATGTAATTCGACATATTATTTTTTTCAGTTGATTTCACATTAAGGCTTATAAACTCACCAAATTTGAAAACATTAGAATGTGTTCTTAATAATATATTATTATCTTATCTTGAAGAACCTCTACTATAAAAAAACATGAACAGAATACATATATTATATATATATAGACATATTTGTTTATTTTGCTTGTTTTATTTTTGCATATCGCATTTAGAAAGAAATGAGTGTGACGAAGAAAATGAATAAACATTTTCTTTTCTTGACTATGTGCCCAATATTTCGTTTTTCACACAACTTATATTACTTATTTTTATTCAATAAATTTTTCGCAAAACATCAGACGCGACAAATTCCCAAAAAAAACGAACAGTTATTTCAAGAACTTGTATAAAACACACGAATTATGTTAGTTATATACTTATTATAATCGTAAAAAACCGGTACATCATCAGAAATCACTAAGTTCTAAATAATTGTATCGTCATTATATTTATTATAGTTTTCACGGGAAAAATTAGTGAATGAATTATATTTGTGTTGTTATTATTTAAGTATATAATACTAACTTATTGTAAATAACCGAAATTAAGTCATGTTTGATTTAAAACTATTATAAACTTATGTGCACTTATATATATATTTTTAGATATATTTATTTTTGTCTGAACTTAGTGGCAAATGTATAATATTATGTTCGAACGCCAGAACAGGTGCCCATATAGATGTTAAGTGTGTTAAAAAATATTGTTTTATATATAAGTTGTGTGCGGCCCATATAGCAGCTATACACGGATAATTTAAAATTCTAATTAAATTTTCGTGTTTTTTACCGTCTGCAAATAATTATTTATGGAACACGCGTATATATGATTTTAATATTTATTTATGTTTTGATATTTTATTCTGAATATAAGTTTTATAAGTGAAAAACAACATATAATTGAGTGACATTATTAGTCCACGCAAGAAAAGTGTACAAATAAAATTTTTAACTCAAAATCAACGAATTAGAAATATAATTCGTTGCTCAAAATATATTATCTTAATGTGCGCAAATAAAAAATATTAAATTTTTTCATGCTAATTTAATAGATAAATAAAGAATTATTTTAAAGTGTATTTGTGTGTATTAAATATTTATCTAACTTATTCAAAGACAAATTGATAAAACAAAATTTGCAGCAACAACATATACGCAATATGGAAAATGTTAGACATTCATTACCAATATCAACAAATCATCATCTGCACCATAGTAGAAGCAACAATAATAATATGCCTTTTCATACGGTTAATGAATACTTTTGTGATAAAGATACAAGTGATTTTTCTTCATCAACTGACATATCGTCATCATCGAAAAGATCTCCACGGCAGCAGCATTGCCGGACACCCAGTTCTATAAATAGAGCATCATCTGTTATGGGAACATTTCATGGCATTGATGGCAGTGCTCCTCAACTTGGCTATTTTGTACCATTGCCAATGTCTTATTTAAGTCCAGTTTTGCAGAGAAGACATTTGTAATTATTATGTTTTATTTCTAATTCTTAAACCGAAACACTTGAAATGTATTTTGTACGCAAATAGTTTACTCACTCAGTTGAAGCTTAAGTAAACGTTGATCAGACATATACAGCTTGAGTCACTGTCTAATGGTTCGTCTCTACTTGCATTTTTCACTAAAAAAACTATAAAATATTTTAGTTTGTAAATATTGGAAGTGAAGAACGAAAATTCCGCTCATATATTCAATAATAATTGAAATATAGATGACGACACATAGTGCCATCTACTAAATTATCAAAAACACTCTCGACTCGCTTTCAAAGCTTTGCATGGAATCTTAAATATATATAAGAATCGAAAATCTCACTAATGTAATGTTATACAATGTACAGAGTTAATCCGATCGCTGTATAAGTTAAAGGTAACAGAAACTGACGTGCACATCGCTGTTTAACCAATATTTTTGATATAAGATTCACAAACAAATAAATAAAAGTTTAATATATGACATAAATTATAATTTAATATTAATAATTATGAGAAATTATTATTTTCACTAAGTTTTGAGATCGTGCTATAAAAACTGAGAATGCAGAAATTGGTTTTGAGTCCTCCTGAAAAAAATTAAAATTTAAAAAAATTATTCTAGGAAAATTTCAACAGATTTAACAGAATTTTGTGAATAAAAACATACATAGAACCACATAGAACACAAATTCATATAAAGTATGCTACTTTAAACTTACGTATTTCTATGATACCACAGTTATAGCATTGTAGTAATATCACTTTGAAAGACCATCTATTGAGTTGAAGCATCAACAGACGGATTTTAGTATGTTTGTGGTTGTTTTTAGGGTCAAAGCCATCTATTATACGATGACAACAACGGCAACTGATAGTACTGTTTAAAATTTATATATACAAAGGTTATAGTCATATGCCACTTTGCCTGCGAACGCAACGCATTATACTATTTGTAACGTTTGTTTTAAAAGCTACCGCAAGAAAGAAACAAAAAGTATAAAACTGTTCGAAAGCGCATTTATATATTCATGTCGATCTTCGAATAAGTATAAAGCTTTTCCTTTATATATATACTCGTATACAATCAATATACAGTGCGGTGTAAAATATTATTTTTATTTATTTTCAGAGACACCATAGACTCAAACCGTTCGCAACGATCGACAAGTTATTGTGGTAGTGGTTCAGTAAACCATACGCCTGTTGTGACAACATCTCGAAGATCCTCAATTAATATACCACAACAAAATGCTGTACCATCAACTATACCGGACGGAGATGATACAATTAAAAAGCCAATTAATAAGAATAATTATTCACCGCCGATTTATGTAAATAAAAATTCGACATCTACATACGATGACATAAATTTGAATCAAAACACTTATTCGTCGTTATTCTGTTATCAAAGTGTGACATCAAGTCCATCGCTTAAGAAACGTGAAAAGGTTAAACATCGATTTAGTGATGCGGGCAGTTGGGGTCGATCGAAAAAGGATAAGAAAGATCGTCGACCATATCATTCGATGAACGAAACGATTGAGGTGCTAGCCGATCCTGTCATAGAAGATGATTTTTTTGTGAGTACTTTTGTTTATTTTTGGATTTTCTTTATATTTTTCGGATTACTATTAACATGCGTTTTCGATGATAATTCAATAACTTTAGTCATTGAATCTATCACATCCTTTTCGTTTTTGTAGAAATATTTGTATTCATCATTGTTGGCATTTATAATATTTTTCAACACAGCTCCTTTTGATGTCATAAAAATTATTCTGAAATTTATTTTTTATATTAAAAAACATTTTTTATTAGTTAATTATATTAAACCTTGGTACATATTGTCCATCGGGTGCATATTTTAGATCGATCGGTTCACTGGCATCCGATAAGTTGAGCATGACGAATTGTTTGCTCAACTCTTGAATTCGCACACTATTAGCAAATACCACATATAATTCTTTGCATCCAGCACAGTAGCTACGCTGAATTAATAGCATTATTGGTTTTGATAGTTTTTTGGCTTCGCCTAAACCTTCGTCCAGGCATTTGATCCACGCAAAATCCTTTATCAATGTTGAAATTTTGCAATTTGTCTGCACAAAATTAAACAATAAATTTGTATTTTTTAAGAAATTTTGTGATAACGGTTTTCTGAACATTTTTTCGCGTAATATTTTTTAACAACAAATTTTATTTTTTATAAAATTTATTTAATTTATAATAATTTAATTAAATTATTATTGACATCAGATTTTTTTTGCATGGAATTATTGATTCGAGAGAATTCGAGGTTTTGGATGATGGTTGTTATCGATGTATATTGAATAATTGTTTGCAGAAAATTAGAAAGGAAGGACTTATAAAAGAAAACTTAGTTAAAATTTAAAACAAATCTAAAGCGCAGAACTATAATCTATAATAACAAACATCAATAAAATTAAATATCGGGGTTAAATTGTATAGTAAAATCTAAAAGTAGAATATTAATATTAACATTTAAAAAATAATACAAAATATATAAACGCTAGGCAGGCACAGCTGCTATATAAGTAATCATCATTATTATTAGTTTTCGAAGAAAACCTATATTCTATAAAATGTCACTAATTTAATTCATTTAAAATAGGTTCCCAATAATTGTTTATAATTTACTAAATATAAAAAAATATATCGCTATACTTCCATGCAATAACATCATAACTCGGAAAACGCAACTTTTCAGGAGAGCAATTTTAAGTTTTTCGGTTTTTT
>JANSTW010068607.1:0-10523 GCA_027564275.1 Diadocidia ferruginosa | reverse complement strand
AAATGAACGAATTAAACTGATTTCTATAGCAATCGCAGTCTTTTTACATCCTCTAACGATTCCCTAACAAATTCCTGAGATTCTAAAATAGTCAGACAAATAAAAAGTGTGGACTATAGTTATCAATCTATATTTAATAATAATATAACTCCGCTATATAAGCTAAAAGTTCTTCTTCGCTCTATTCTCTAATATGATTTTATATTACAGAATAATGTAATTTATTTTCAATATCAAGCTAATTATTCGTCCGTTGACATCTTCGACGAAGACCAAATATATAAAATACCGGATGTAACATATTTGTATCTACTGCACGCACTCGCTTGTGCCGCAGCAAAGCATATACTCACTAAAAACATATTTTTTCAACATATATAAAGATTTCTTTTGTATTATATTAACATATGGAATTTATTGTATATATTTGATTTGAATGAGTTGATTTTGTCGAATTATAAGGTGGTATATTGTGTGACGATTAAGATATCTAAAATTATTTTTATATTATATAGGAACGACATTAGTTTAAATATACTTATAAAAAAATGGTTTAATAAGGACTTATACCAAAGAATATAAATCTAGAAGAGAAGTCCTAAAACCTATTAAGAATTAACACTTTAATTTATTTTACATTTGAGTAAAGTCAAAAATTAATTAATTATATAATATATAATATACATATATAAAAGTATGCAGAAATTTGAAAAATTATAATAATAATAATTTTTAATAAATGAAAAATAATAGTTTTTTGTATGTAACCGCATATGATGCTGATATATTGAAAAAAATATCTACCACTAGTAAAATATTGCCAGTTATATAGCTAATTGAACCAAAAATCATTAAAAACTTGATTAAAAAATCTATATTATATACCATAATATTTAAATACTAAGCAGTTGCTAATTACTTGCTTTAATATATAGGTTATGTCAACGGTTTATACAAATTTATTGTTAAAATAATAAAATCTACAAATCTAATGTTAATAGAAATTAATATTAATTGGTATATCTATGAGAATAGACCGAAAAATTAGCATCCTTTGGCCTTATTCCCAATAATAATGTTTGCTTAAAAGGTCTATAATATAATTAGATTATATAACATCACAAATTAAAATGTTTTCTGTCATATATTGTTTGATAACACTCTTTTAATTTTTCCAATTGATTTATTTTCATCATTGAGCATATAATTAATTATACATAAAAGAAAATTGTGTTGGTTTTTAAAATATACGGGTACAAAACATATAATATAGATCATATTTAGTCTGTAGTCTCTGTATAATATGTATAATAATAAAGGTAAAACTAGGAATTACGAAAAAAAAGTATTTAGTATATAATCCATATTATATTATATATGTCTAAATATATATTATATAATATACATGGGTATATAATGTAATTATTATAATGTGACTCTTCTTCTCTGCTCATAGCCACAACAGAACAACAAGCTCTGTATATATTTAGTGTATATGTTCCCATCATTTATGAAAATGTTAATTAATTTGTCGTCGGACATTATAAAGCAATTAGCACACACAGGTAAAAAGGACTTTGTTTTGAGTATTATAAAATATAATAATATTATGGAATAACAATATAGGTATGTTTATACACATACACAAGGGTTTAAAACTTGCAATGAAAATTTATTGAGTTTGTGTATAAATGGTTTGATCGGGAACGAGTATATACTTTTTAATATAAAGTGTTTTGGATCTTTAATTATTATATACAGAGATTTTTATATAATAACTAAAAATTAATTATGTGCTTATTGTTCATAATATTCCAAGTCTTTACATTTTTATTTTACTTTTTTTTATATTTAAATTTACTTTGTTGAACGGTATTGCACGACATTTTTTGATCCTATATAATTTTAAATATCTAAAATATTTTTATAATATTATGTTCTCAAATTAACAACTTTATTTTGAACGGAATTCTAATAAAAGAAATGAATAATTATTACACTTTCTCAAATTTAAATCACATAAAGGATACCGCGCGCATTCTTAACAATCTAAATTTACTATACCACATAAAGAGATTATAAATAAAGAAAAACTATCGAATTATATATGTGAAAAATAAAAATCATATAAAAAGAAATTTGCAAAATTCCTTTTCCATAGCTTAAGTCACGTCTGGCTGTAAAAATCACACTTTTTATATTTAGGACATTTTTTTGACAAGAAAAAAACTATGTATATAGTTATGTGTATACATAAAAATGGAAGAACAAAAAAAAAACGAAATAATAATATTCTTATCGAAATCGCTACAGACATTATTCAAGATGAGAGTAGCTACATATAGGAAGGTGCCAGAGATGAGAAACGAATAAAAGAATTAAAAAAAAAATTAAACTTCTAGAATATAAAATTTTCATTCGAATCTCTTCTCTGCGGTATCTAATACTTTTTATTGGAGATTTATAGATATTCTAAAAATATATAAAATACACTCACAATATATTATTATTATTTATATTAGTATGAGGACATATTTTTTGTATGACTAAAGTTCTATCTGGATATAAGTTCTATAACACAATCTATAGTCTATATACATACAGAATTGTATAGCCCATCCACCTTAAATATAGAATGAGCGAATCATGACAATCTTACTTTATAATTTCATCAAATTATATATTTGAACTATAGAAACTCTATACTGTGATATGTTCGCTATTTAATGTGTATAGTATTTTTTCTATATAGAATCTTTACTATTTAGAGTCACAATTTATTTTTAGTAATTTGTTGGAATGTCAAAAATTTTCCATCTTTTCTATTTTCCATTTTAATTCAATAATATTTTTAGATTTTTTTTAGATTTTTACATATGACAAACATTAAAATTATATTTTTTTCTAATTAGAATAGTTCTTATGTTATTACCTTTATCGGATTTCCGGAAAGAATTTAAATATTTTTAAAGCATAGAAATGTAATATATTTATAATTCAGTTTAAAATGTATAGTTCCATTTTTTCTATATATTTTATCATCATTTTAATTATTTATTTAGGTTATTATGTCAATTTGAGAAAATGTCACTAAAAAAAGTCCTATATATTGAAATTTATATAAATTATAATAATTTTAAAATATTTTGTAATTTATTGTGGTTTGCCGATTTACATAATTAATTATGACACTTAATATATTTAAATAAAAATGTCACATTTTATTATGGTATAACTATAATATACTAATCAATCTAAATTAAATTAAATATTTATTATATAATAATATATACCTACCCGTCCCGGCAAAGAAAAGTAGTTCAGGGTTGTTGATATTTCATCAAAAACGGTAAATTAATTTTGATTAAATATTTATTATTGAAATTGCATTTATAAAGTATCATCCTATTTTATGGAAAAAAATACGTCAAATAATTTAATTTTATTATGACCTATATTTTATATATGGAACTTATTTAATTTTGTCTCATATTTTATGCGTCTGATACATGCACGACATCTGGAATTTTGTCCCATGGAATGTAAAAAATGTATTGTGTATACAATTACACATGCATTTTTTACATGTTTAATAAATTGTAATAAATTTAACCGAAACGTACTAGTTATACTATAAATTAATGTAATTTCATTGTTCAATACTACTACACAGTAGCAAAGCTAGAGTTTGTATCATTCAAAGAACAACAGAACAAAAAATATTATTAATACATTAAAAGGAGAAGTTTTTTTTTGTCATGACCAAACTATACACCTGACAGCTTTTGTAGAATGAACATTAAAGAACAACTTGCCGAAAATTAATTAATTAAAAATAAAAACAATTATCTACACAACATATAACATCCATCAAATATCCATTTCAATTCAATTTAAATTTAGTTTTAAAATTAAAATTTAATGAATTGAATTGTGTATAGAAAAATGAAATTTTAATGTCATTTTATCCAATAATAATTAAACAAATATTTGAACAGTGACAGAATATCACATTCTCTTAAATCAACAAATAATTCTACGGCATAGCGCAAAGCACAAATATAGGGTATCTATATATATATGTATAATGGGCTATTCCACACCCCCAAATATTGGTGTAGATTTAACCTTCTAAAATTAAAAGCACGAAAATAAATAATATTATATAAAATGTGTATATATATATATGTAACGGTTATGCAATCCTTTCGAAATTATAAACCCTTCCCTATTATGTAATATTGAAATTTTGATATTTATGTATATAAAATTTTACTTTATAAAATGTAAAATATTATCGTTTTATTTTTATATAATAATAGAAATTTGTTCGTTATTGATAAAAGAAAAATTAAATAAATTAAATTTAGACTGAACTTAAAGATTTTCTATAATTCATACAGAAATCGGTTGTAAAATGATAGCAACTAGGTGCCACTATAGTTTTTTTTTTAAATAATTTATATCAAGATTATTATTATGTAAAATATAAAATATATATAGAGAAGCTTGTCCGATCGATGATGAGTTATGGAAATGAAACAAGCCTAAACATCGCATTAACCCCATATTTTTGAGATAAGATTAACAATATAATATTGACATAAGAAAAATAATAATAAATATATACAACTACAGTTGTGTTCTTAAAAAGTATATATACAAATAATGTTTATTTTAATTTACTTCAGAAATTACAACAATAATTTTCAATTTTTAATAAATTTCTTTAAAAATCAGAACATTTAGTTTTTATTATATAATAATTAATTTAATAATTTAAGTGTCTCCGAATAAAATAAAATAGGAGTCAAATTAAAATGTGTTATCGAATTAGATAAATTATATAAATTAACCACCCACAATATTATTAGCATGCAACTGCAATTCTATATTGCGAATATACAAATAAAATATGGCCAAAGTTATAAGATATATAAGCTCGTCGCCACATTTAAATAGTAAAGTTTATTCAATTCTAATATCAAATAGCTATTGCGATAGTTACTGCGGTTATATTCATATAAAACCTACATAAAATACATTTTTTCTATATAAGTATATGGAAGTGCTTTTTCTGTATAGATTAATATTAATTAATTCTTTATTTTGAACACATTAAATAGATAAGATATATGTATAATGTATATATTTAGTTTACTGGGCATGTACGACTTGTACAATTTTCTGATGGGCAGCTGCTACTATGTAGTAGCTTTGATAGTGGTGCGGCTAAATAATATAATGTTGAGGTATATGCAGTATTAAAGGCTTTGCGAAGCCTATATATATATACGTATATACTGTATATTTTTATTTGTGTGGTTAAGTACATTTAAGACAAATTACATCAAATTCATCGATAAATGAGATTTTCTGTAATTTGTGATAGGTGAACAAAAGAAAAGAAAATTCAGTTTTATAGCCAACAACTAATCCAGAGAAGTATATTATGTAACTTAATATACTATATCATTAAAAGCAATATATCCATAAAAGTTATAATCAACTAGGTTTAGCCAATTTTTTTAGTTAGGATAAAGGCATTTATACTAATTTTGTATAAAACGGCATTTTGGGTGCACTATTATAACTACAAATAAAACAAATATTTCTCACTGGATATATATAACAAATACAGAAACATTAACATAACCAACAAATCACCAGTCCTACGTTCTGTTTGGTCACATTTGTAAGGGTTCAGAATCGCCGGCCTATAGAATATAACGTAGTCGAGGTTTCTGTTAACGACCTTTAAGCATCTGTTTTTTAAATTGTCATTTTTTTTTCTTTTATTTAAAAATTAAATAATCCGTTTTTCTATCCTTTCCCAATAAAATGTTTTCATTTTCACATTTTTTTTTAGAATGTTGGTGGCTGTTGTTTATTCGAAAAGACCGAAACCCATATCATCATCGGATCCTTCATGAGATTCTTCTTTGGCGGCCTTCTTTTCAGCGGCAGCTGGGGCAGTGGCTGCAGCAGCAGTAACTGGGGCAGCAGCGGCAGCTGGAACAGCACCGGATCCAATGTTTGTGATCAAGTCCTTAACTTTGACACCTTCCAATGTCTTGGCGAAAAGACCTGGCCAGTATGGTTCAACATCGACATTGGAAGCTTTCAAGATTGTTGCAATCTTTTCTCCAGTTACTGCAATATCAGCATCGACCAAGATGAGTGCAGAGTATACACATGCTAATTCAGCTTTTGAGGAAATTGTTAATAGAATTTAAATACAATTTTGAATCAGACTCAACAACTCGAAGTCAGGTAAGTGTAATTTTTCAATAAATTCCCTCTATATTTATTTTTATTTGTCTATGATTTTTTCCATTGAACGTGATCTCATCCGGTGGCACTACAATGAGAGGTTTAATTATGTCATTCAGCGGAAGCAACATACACTTGACTTAAATTTAAAAAGTACAAGAAAAATTAAAACATCACCGAAGAACGAGAGACGAAATATTTTAAAAAGTAATCGGCACACGGCAACGGAGTGAAAAAGGTTGAAATGCAGAAGAATTAAAGCGAAAGTTTTTCTAAAGTTTTTGTGGTGAACGGCAGTGAAGTGTGCGACTCCTGGGTTCCTAACAGTGGCTGGTTGATCAATCGATTAGAGGAGTTTTTTTATTTTTGGAAAATGAAAGCTGCAAGGCATAGTGCGAGTCGCTACAAGGCCCTGTAGTGCGGCCCACCCAAATCATCCAAACTTATTCGAATCCCACGATATTCCTTTGGATTGGAAATTGCGCGAGCCTGGCGGACGGTTGGAGAATCTGTGGAAAAACGTGGTAAAGGATTTTCATTATGTATGCAAGTAGTATTGAACCATGAAAGTACATAAATTTATAGTATAACTAGTACGTTTCGGTTAAATTTATTACAATTTATTAAATATGTAAATTTCCTGATCCCGTTATTTCTTTTGTCTATAACCTTCGTGGTCAAGAAAATTTCCA
Source organism: Diadocidia ferruginosa (assembly GCA_027564275.1). Lineage (NCBI taxonomy): Eukaryota > Metazoa > Arthropoda > Insecta > Diptera > Diadocidiidae > Diadocidia > Diadocidia ferruginosa. The sequence goes on along the minus strand of JANSTW010068607.1, from coordinate 3,558 downwards.
TTATTTTTTTTATCATCCAAAAAAAAACATACCTAAAAGAAAATTATAGCTAAAGAAAAAATACGCGAGAGAAGATTTGACAATTGAAAGACAGATTTTTTTTGCGATAATTGTGACATTGCACAATAGTACGCGCTTATGTACCCTCGCCTGAACCAAATTGACCCTAATTTTTCATATTTTTTTTTCTTTGTTGCATGCAGGTCGGTGTGTGGAAAGAGTTGGGAAGTGGTCGCATCATAATAAAAAATAGTTAGTTTTCACATCAAAATTTTATCAATTACAACATCATACAATATATATATAGTCTAGTAGTTTTTGCTAAATTTCAGTACTATTTTTTTTGCAAATAAATTTGAATTTTGCGTAAAAAAAAATTTCTGGCATTCCTAAATTTTTGGAGTTTTTAATATTTTTGTTCGATTTTTTTAAAACATTTAAAATAAGGGCAAATCTTCACCTTACAGTTCTAAGGGCAAATATCTGCACCTGACACATTTTACTTCCATATTTCATTTAGCGATATCTAATATTTCCTCATGTAACCATAAAATTTTCAATATAATTTGCAATGGTAGAATCAGGATATCTTAGATGCCGCTACTGAAATTTTCTTTTATTGTTTCACTACTAAAAATAAATACACTTTGATAATAATTAAATTAATATTAAATTGAAAGTATTAAAATTATTATTATTTTGCGTTGGCGGTGAATAGGTCTACCTGGCGGAAGATGTTAAACGAGGCTCAGACTAACACTCAGTTGTATTGTAGGCCAGCTTAAGTAAGTAACTAATAAAATTTATCGTTCTGTGCAAGTGTGCATTGGGGTTACTATATATATATATATATATATATATGTTATATAGGTTTGTTTTTGTATAATTATACGTTTTATTAGAAGTTATTATAATATGGTTTATTGATTTATATATCTTTTGATAAATGTTAAAACATGTTAATTACTTTTATTTTATTATATACGTAGAGTACACTTAGGAAGTAATATAAATTATGGTAATTTCATAAATTAAATAAAAGAATATAATGCACAAAAAACTCAACCCATATTTTATTCCTTGCGTATATATTATATAGAAAATTCCATGCATCACCATTTCCACATTATATAATATTATATGTATATGTACATACTTTATATATAAATTTATATCCATTTATATATTATATTATATATATTTGAAAATCGAATTTTTTGATATCACACTATAAGTATTTTGAGCACGTTTCAAAATCCCTTTTAATCGCGATATTTGCCATAATATTCAACATCTCATCCATAATGACGCTTTGCAACATATCTATTCTATATATTATATGTACGCGGAACATTTTTTATGTGCGTACACTAACCAGCAGCAGCTCTATCCGCATTGGAATTGGAAAGCATTTCGTTTTGTGTATTTTATATAATATTAGTACATTTACAGGCATAAAATTGGAAAAAATATATTTTATATTATCTTTAAAGTGTACTTTTTTTAGATGCGGCAATATGATAAAAATCTAATTTTTTTTCACAATGTCAGGGACGAATGTCACTTTGGTGGAACGCATTTAACGGTGGCAATCGATTTTTTCCAGTAAACAGAAGAATACACAATGAACATAAATAAAGACAATCTAGTCAAAGGATCAGATACAAAAGAAGTACATATTTTACAGAATTTTGTTTATTAATAACTATGGAGAATTAGGAACATTTAATAAATACATTTTTTTATATTGTTCTTCAATAACAACATATTTTCTCACATCGTGTCTGTAGCTCCATATATCATATATTTTATTATTATATAATATCATATAATTTAACATATTTTAAAATGCAAATTCAATCGAACACGAGGCAATATATATATATTATGTTTCAGGAGATGTGCTTTAGCGTAAATTTATCCCTATATAGTTTTATTATACATATATATATATAGAAAAAGAAAATAAAGCCCTTCAGCTCTTTTTTAAAAATATTTTTTTCTAGTATCAATCACATATTTTATGCAAATAAATTATATGCATAGATATGATTTTAAGATTATTAATATAGATATGTAGTATTTTAACGAACGCAAAAATAAGATAGGGATTATCGAAAAATATCATCGCATTATGCAAGAGAAATTTAATTTTTGTAGTTAAATTTTTCGAATTTTACCATAAGAAATTCTCTATAATATATATTCTTAAAAACAATTGTTTTTTCAAAAACAAAAGCAATCCTCTGTCCTTTCTATAAATATAAGTATTTATTATATATACGACCATAAATAAACTGATGCGTAAAGTGCTTGTTTTTCTTTAATTACAAAAAAAGTTCAATATTATTTATATATAAAAAACCAACATTATAAATCAATTTATTATTTTATTTACTACCATATAAATCTCATCTATATATAATATAAAATAAAACAATCAAGTCTACTTAATGATGTAATCAATAAAATATATGTCAGAAAATAATTAAAAACAAAATAAAATTTTTATTTAAAAAAACGAAACATAAAACATCATTAAACAACACCAAGTTCAAACTATATACCATATACCTAGCAAATTTTGTTTTTCTTTTTTTATAAAACAATTTATCCCAATTTTCATTTCCTTTTCACCCAGTAACACAATTTTGACATTGATATCTATATACGCGTTTATATATATAGATGATTCTGATTCTGATATACATATAAATAAGGTATATACATACAGATATTTCGGACAGAGATATTATACCAATCTTTTATTACTAAACTACCCACAAAATATATGTACATACATATAACATACATTTGAATCAACATACAACAAATTCTGTATATTATATATGTTAGCCACCCTTTAGCTATATAGTTATATAAGCGAACCAAAACAAATTTCCACATATTATATTGAGCAACCTTATTCATCCTTCCGCCATCTCCACCACCATCATATCATATATCTGCTAGATAAATAGATCGAAATCAACCACTGAAAAACAAATGTACATATCATATATATATGTAGAAAGCATTTTGGGGTTTTGGAAGGTAGCTGAAAATTGGGTGAATTGGGGTTGTGTGTAGTACTCACATATATTTTTCCTTCCATCATCATAATTTCGTAATTTTTTTCTAGTTGTTGTTATTACCGCATATCTATAATTTGTTATAGATGTTTATAATAATAAGGATATAGGAATTACATAAAATGAATATGTAACTATAATATGTACAACTGATCGTGGCGATGACATTCGCATTACATTCCTGCGCTAATGTGCAATATATAATAATCCTTAGCATGTGCGGTTATATGGTATATAGCAGATTCAAAAAGTTCTGATACCGAAAAAATAATTATTTAATTTTCAAAACATTTTATAGGCTAAAAGACCCTATTGTACCTAAACAATTAAGCATAATTAAATTAAATTAATTAATAATTGTAGTCAGCATAGAGTAGTGAGTAGCGTCGCGGCTTTGTGTACAAGAGGTTCCGGGTTCGAGACTCGACAGGGTCAAAAAAATTCCACAACTGGACTACCACCTTTC
>JANSTW010068596.1:0-10523 GCA_027564275.1 Diadocidia ferruginosa | reverse complement strand
AGGACACCTGACTAGGAACTCACTATTTATTCTCTGAACTACTGCCTCCTGAACCTAAATATATAAGGAGAACCTTCGAACTCTTTTGGTTCTGGAATAAATCCCTTGAGGCCACCTGACTAGGAACTCACTAATTATTCTCTGAACTACTTCTTCCTGATTCTAATAATATAATTGAAACCTTCTAACTCTTTTGGTTCTGGAATAAATCACATGAGAACACCTGACTAGGAACTCACTATTTATTCTCTGAACTACTACTACTATGAACTTATGGGAATGCTGAGCTAACTGTCCAATATTTATCCTAAAAACAACAAAATGTCATTAGGAATAAAAAAAAACTAGTGTCGAGAAAAAACCATAGGCAGTTTTATAACCCAAGAATTAAAAAAAATAAAAATAAACAAAGTAATTAAAATTATTTCAAGTACCAGTATAAGTAACATGCAAAATATTTAAATAATTTCAAGTATAAATATCAGATAATTATATTTATACTTGAAAAATTTAAGTCTTTGGTACTTGTAATTAAATGATATTTAAGTATCAAATATACTTAATTACTTACAGCTCTGGTAATTACTAATGAAACCAAAAGCTTTCTAAATATAATATAATTTTTAACAAGTCTTATTTATTATTTCTAATTAAAATAAAGATAAAATTTTAGTAACTTTGATTAAACCTAATCTTTTTTTACAAATCGATTACTAAATCCATAAACTTTATAATACACTTAATTTTAGTAAAATCTGATCAAAAAAGCTATAAAAAAGCTCATTGAATTAAATTTATTTATTTAAACTATTTTTTTTAATTACCATGTTCTTATTTATAACACTTTCATCCTTTATCCATCGCTCCAAAGTGTTTCTAAAATGTTTTCAAGGGTGTCATCCTTACATAAAAGAGAGCACCTACTGTTATAGGTGTTTTAAAGTTTTTAAAGAAGGACTCTTTCTTTGTCGAGAAGGGTCTGCTAGATGTATACAATCAATAACCATTTGAAAAATAAAAAAAAATTGTGTTGCCATTATCACACGATATGTGGAAAAAACTTTTAATTATATTGGCTTCTATTCAAAATAATAAGAAAATAAAAAAAAAATTTCAAGATCGTAGCATATTGCATATATCTTTAATTTGTTTGTGTATACTCCCTTTTCTCCCCTTTTATCTAGTTTTTTATGGGACCTAACAGTTCCTGAGGAGTAAAATTCTTTGTATTAAATACTAAACAATGGGAACACAAAGCAATAATCGCACAAAATTTCAAGATCATATCTCATCTCGAACTTTCTATTTATTTGTTTAGTTTTTTTTCTTCCTATTTATCCCTTTTTTTGTATGGGAGTTACCCGTTCTTGTTAATCAAAATTCTTGAAAATGTATAACACAAGTATATACAATATAGTGTGGAAGGACGGACAGACTGACGGACGGACAGACAACAATTTTTGGCATTTTTCGGTTTAGAATTCAAAGAGATGTTGAAAAAATATATATTTTTAATTTTTCCTTTTTTTTCAAAATTTTATCGCGATTACAAGACTTTTATCTAATAAAATGATAATATCAGTAAAGACAATAACTATGTCTATATCCGTTTAAAAAAAGTTTATGAAAAGCTCAACTCAAAAGCTCTTATAATATATAATGTTCCATAACATATAATTTGTTGAAATTAAGCTTTTTACGTATATATATGCAAAATATTTTTCTCTTTTTAATTTGAAAAGCCTGAAAATCGCAAAAATAATAATAATTGCGTTAGATATCATGTTAATCCTACCATATACGCAGTTATACATAATAACTTGCGAATATTGTAATAAAATGTTAACTCGATATTATTATTGTATACATTTATACACCAAAACATAACCAAATATATAAAAACAAATTTAAGCTCTTATTAATATTCCAGAGAGGGTAAAAATGTTGGGTTATTATTAAATTGCACAATTCTTTTTGCCCTTTTTTATATTATCTCATAAACATCTAATATTGTCTGTATATGGCTGTAGGTACGCAGGAGTTTTATTTATATTTTTTATTAAATTTGTGTGAATGTATGGACGAAAGTATACACTCTGGGTTTTAACTAGTTGGGTAAATTTATTTCAATTTATATTTTGTTGTTTATACAATCCTATATAACGTTTATGATCTGAGTATTTAGTAATATATATGTAATTTAAGTCCTCATCCTTGGGTATTTGTTTTTTTTTTATTTTAATAAACCCACTCAGCTTTTCCTCCTTTTTCATATATATACAATTTTAGTATTTTACTATCAAAACAGAGTATCTTACTTATATTGCTGTGCAATTTTCACACTTGCTAAAAATGTATAACCCAGTGGTGGATGGTGGTGGCGGCGATGGTAATAAAATACAGAATAAGTTAATCCAGCCAGACTCCTATACTGACTAACCTAACCGCTAAAATGCAAGTTGTTTCGTTATAATAATAATAATATTTTATATAAACGTAATTTTATACATAAAATATTATTATATGTTTGTACATAAGAGTTGGTTATATATATACAGCATAAATGAAGTGTTGGCGATGAAAGATGAAAAAAGAAACACAGATATATCTAATAAAATGAAGCGCATGGACTCTATTGTGGAGTATGGTGTCGAGGAATAATACGTGATACTGTCAAGATAATATAGAGCCATATACACATCAGCTAGCTATTTTACTAATCTGACTACTCGATGTTGTGTGTGTGTTCCATTATTATTTTAACAAGACCAAACATTGTTTTGCGATGATTAAATTGATATTTTGACATATTAATTTGTGTTTTATGTAAAATTGATTTTAATTAAAACGAGGGATTTTAATAATAAAATTTATGATATTGATATTGTTGCGGTGGGTGAAATATTTTGATGGCGTTGGTAATGTGAACAAATAAAATGTACGTTTATAGAGACAATTTTATCTTTTCATTTAGAGAAGGTAAGTTCTGATGAACGGTACGTAGCAGCATGAGTGGATGAGACTTAATTTAAAAATCTTAAATATTAATAAAAAATAAGAGGACCATTAATTTTTTTAATATTTATTTATTAAAAACTTATAAGATAACCAAATAATAAGATCTGTGTTTTGTATGTAAAAGCTCTTAATTTTCATAAATCGCCTAAATGTATACTAAATACATACATTTAGGCGATTTATGCGAAAAAGCACACACAATACTGTATGGCGTTCCATTTAACTAGTTATCTGGAAAATTTGTGCTGCTTTAAATTAAATTTAACACGAAGCTTTGGGATTTATTTCTAAAAATAATCTTTCAGCTCCAAACGTACAAATTAATTGTGTTGTGTCCAAATAAAATGTATTTTTAATGCAATGAACTAAACCAAAAATTCCATATAAAATTTTGTTAATTATTATTTAATTTTTTTTTATTAACCAATGAATTTTTATTTCTTATCAGTGGGTTCTTTGAAAAGTAGCAATTCATTTATAGTATTATTGAAATGAGGGCCATGTAAATGTATCATATATACACATTACACATGTAACAGAGTGTATGTTGTTCTTAAATTTGTTTTATTCATTAAAACAATTATTTTATTTTTATCTATACAACATTTTTTGTAAATATAATTTATTTCCATATACTTAAAGCTATTATTTTATATTAAATAGTAATATTTTATTATAAAGAGTAATTAACGATAACCAAACGACCAATTTTCATTTTTAATTTGATAGTGAAAGAATATAATATGAACTTATTCTTGTTTTTTTTATCACTTCACTTCAAATGTTACTAAACTTGTATTTTTTTGAAACATATAATTTACAGTGGCGAGCGGTTAAGTTTTTGTAGATACAGCAGCAAAAAGAAAATATTTAAAAAATATGTTTGGAATATTTGCAAAACTTTACAGATATTCGGAATTAAAAAAAGACAGTTTTGGGGACTGCCGACAGAAGCGAAAACCACTTTGAAGGATAAAATATTATTATATAATAACTTTTTTATAAAACAATTAGATATTTTCTATCCTAATATATTTTTTGAAATTCTATTTGTTGTAAGACTAAACCATAATGACTGCTGAAATAAAATTTTGTCCCTTTATATATGGATGTCAAGCGCCTCCCATTTGATAATTAGATGATGATGGTAACGCAAAATCGTATTTTTTACCTCTGCGGAAATGTGCTCTAAAGAAAAATTTACTTCAAAATTCTGTATTTTGTATGGATTTGAACAGATTTCTTTTTGACAATTTTATCATCAGATTTTAATTGGAATTTTAGAGAAATTTTTGAAGAAATTTATTGAAATTATTTTAAACTAGATATTTTTTAAGAATGAAATTGTGAGACACTTCTTAGCTTCTATCAGAAATTAAAAAAAAATTTGGGTTCAAATCATCAAGTAAAATTTATTGATATTTCTGGAAAATTAAAAAAACTTTATAAATCTTGATATTTTTTATAAAAATAACTATATAATTTGGCACTAAAGAGGTTTTGAAAAAAAAAGCATAGGATTTAGTTGGTACAAAAAGTAATTGGTTAAAAATCAAAGTTTTATAGAATTGAGTATCGGTCGACCAAAAAAAATTAGATTTCTAAATAAATCATTGAAAATGTACATGAGATTTTGTCAAGACAAAGGAATATTTTGGAATCTGCGTGTTTTTTTGAAAGTCTTTATTAGAATTAATGGTAAATAAAGAGAAATCGAAAGTATTTTATTATATATTATTTCATTAGAAATTGTCATGCTAAGTATTACTGGCCCTGGCGCAAACAAACCCCTCGCCACTGATGAAATATTTGTATATATTAATAGCCCATATAGTCCACATTATATTATTATTATTATAGCACCACTTTCAATTATGTCAAAATTTTATCTCAAAACTTCAAGATTTATGTGCGAACGAGAACTGTTTTTTGTTAAATTAAATACATTTTTTGTTCATCGCCTTCTTCGGCTGGGTTATCTTAATATTCTGTGTATACTTACAAAAAAAAAAGAAAATATTGTGTTGCTCTCTGCTGAAGTTTTTTGTTTCGTAATTTTATTTATTGTTTTTATGATAAAAAAAGTAATGTTTTTTATTCTGTTAAGTTTTAACGAAATTGTTTAAGTATTTTAAGCATTTACTTATAGAGAGATATATGGTTCAGTGACGAGAGGTCTTTCAGAGGCAACGCCCGCATCGTGTAAGCGAAAAATGACAAAATGTAAACAAAAGTATTTAAGCGGGAAAATTTTACACTACAGAAAAAAGATTTTAGTGTTGCCATAAAGAAATGTGGCTGATTTCAGTATTACTGCGGTAAAAATATATAAATGTTTCGCCGTAAAATCATCCAAGCTACTGACTTAGGTGTGCTTATAGGTTACGAAATGCTTGACACCTTCATATTCCAGATTATCTATATAATTTTTTTTCTTTTGTCGTGCAAGAATAATTTTTTGTTAAATTTAATTTATGGCTGATTTTTTTTACTTGAGTAATAGTATTGAAATTTGAAAATAACTTTAAAAAAAATATTTGAACTGAACGCAAATCCACACAAAATTAAAACTTTTTAGTTGGGTACAAATAAATTAATTTTTATTATATCCTTTGACTGATTTATGCATATCATTTTTAATATTACATAAAATATATGTGTGACATATGACATAAAACTCAAAGCCATAACGCCCAAAAGCTTCTAAAGCTTTAAGCCGCTAAAATTACATGAAAACTATTTATTGGTGTGTGCACGGAGAGAAAAAATCAGACTTATTATATTTAGATCTTATATATTTACCATCGATTTTGCGTCTACTTTTGATTTGCTTGATTCACGGAAGCTATTGATTTAATGTACTAAATTTTAGTATACACTACTAATTTTTAGTATACCATACTAAAAAATTCAATTTATTTAGCAATTTCTAGTATTCAAAACTAAAATTTAGTATTGAATTCTAAAATTTTTAACTTTTGATTTTCTAAAAATTAGCAAATATTTGATTTATTTATAATTTTTTTATATATACCTAATTTGAGTAAACGTAATTAATTTTTAGTATGTAATACTAAATTTTAGTATATAATACTTACATTTTATTCATTTATTTTTGGAAATTTTTAGTACTCAATACTTAAATCTACTTTTTAATTCCCAAAAATTATTAAGAACTTTATACTTAATATTAGAAACCGTTTCTAATATCTAGTATTTTTTTCATTTTTTCAAGTTCAAGCAAAATGTACTAATATTTAAAATTATATACTTCATATTTCTAGTATTTTGATTTGCTAAAAATTAGAGATGATTTATTAGGCGCAAATGAAAGCTCTTCCCTCCGTGTGTTTTTGCTATAAACCGATAAATTTTCCTTGAGCAAATTATAAAAATCGATGGGGTTTATATTTAGCCTGAAATGTCCGTTTTAAAATAGAAAAAAAAAAGAAAAAAGCTTTTGAAAGCTTTTGGGTGTTATGTCATGTCACCAATGGGTGCAGACGTATAACTATTTCGTGTAAATTAAGACGTTTTTCGTCTGTAATATTTTTTTTATCAAAAACTCATGGTTATCAAGATTTAGATTGAAAAATTACAATAAAATAAAATAAAATACATTATTCTCTATTCATTTTTAGAATTACAAAAAAAAAATACATACTTTTTGTGAACTTTTTAAACTTTGCACATAAATACAGAAAATCAAATACCATAATTTTTATCTTAAAATGCGTTTTATCAAATTTTTGTTGTACTTTTATATTATATGTATCCAGCAGTGAACCATGTTTTTGCATGTTGTTTTCCTTATATATATATATATATATGTTATATACTTAGAAAGAAAACATGTTTACGAAAACAACTCTGTACAACCAGAAACTCATATCTTTCAAACAAATCCCATAAAATATCCTCAGCCTATAGCTATGTTATGTGTAAAATGTACACTGATCGGTACAATGAACATGCGGAGTTGTATAGAATCTGTGTAAAGGTTAAATGTGGAAAAGCCAAATCCACATAAAAATCATTGATTTTTAACCTAATAATGTGAAAAGATAATGTAAAATCAGAAATTATTTTTTTCCTTGTTTTAAAAATATTATGTTTATAAGCTACAACGGTTTTAAGAAGGTTTGGTTATTGGCATTTCTGTATATATGTACTAAAAAAGGTACATCTGATAAAGAATTTCTTTTTTTTAGTATTTTGTAAGTGTTATGTAATCAATATTTCATTCATATAAACATTTCTACATATTAAACTAAATATTTTAAAAAATGTTACGCTACAAAAGATAATAAATGTATAACAAATACTATGTTATACGAAACATAATCGTAATAATATTATATGTTGAAGACATTTTATAAAAGAAACACGTAAAAAAATATAAATTAACCAAAATCAACAAAATTGTTCAATTGTTCATTCAACGAACGATATCAGTGGCGCCATCTTGACCTCTCCCAGTGTGACAACGTCACGAAAAACAATAGAAGACATTTTATTCTTCATTTTAAATGGATATTTTTTATTTTATATGTACACAAGAAACTAACTATACAACCATAAAATGTTTTCCGTTTTATCAATTTATATTATTTATATATTTTATGTATTATGTTGTGTATTATGTTGTGTATATATAGCATCAGACAAGACAAAAAGAAATACTTTTATGTATAAAACATATAAAACATAAAACTAATGGACTTTAAGGATTCTTTATTTGGACATATATTATATAGGTTTATTATTATCTACAAAAAAACATACATAATTATTTTTTTTATGTATATTAGTTAAAACTAATCTTTCCCACACAACTAACAAAATAATGTCCATGTTAAATTTTCGTGAAAATTAACCCCTTTTATTTTAAAATTATATTATAAGCAACAAGAATTTACACCAAAATAAAATGTTATGTACTTATGTGTATAGGTACAACTTATACAGTGCATAACGAAGGATATTTTCTGTATTTTTTGATTAATTTACAAATAAGTTGTATACAATATCTTAATCCTATTCTATATGGAACTATAATATTTTGAATGAAACATCCCTCGGAGACATTGAGTTATATCGGATAAGTAATTTAAACAGATACGCAAACCTACCTATATACACACTTTTTTTTTCAAATGTTTAATATAAATAAATTTTAGAAATTATTCCACCCTCCTTTTTATATTAATATATTGTAGAATATTTAAAAAAATATTTTATTACAACATTTCATTTAGAAAGTCACCCTTTTTGTTTATCTTCCTGCATCAATTTTTCGTTGAGAGAGATAAGTCATCATACAGAAATTTATATTAATTTTCACATCTTTAACATTGTTCGGAATTGATATTGTGATAATAAAGGTGGTGATATAGCTGAATTAATAATAATTTTTAATAAATATTGCGATTTATTTAAAATTTATATTTTTTTTTATGAATATTATGTTGGACGAACGATTTTATTAAAAAACGTTTTGGGTAATATTTTAGAATAATCTTAAAACTTTAAACCTTGATTCGATAGCTGATAGAATTTTATCAAACAATATTATCTAATATTCGATACGATAAGTTTTTTCGATATTTTATTGAAATGTTTAGTAGAAAATTTTAAAATTTAGAGTCAGACTCTCTGAAAGTTGTAGTGGTAACATTTTATTAATATTAAATATTGTTTCAATTTTCCAATTACATGACACTTAAAGGAAGACCATGGAGTAATGTCAAAACAATCTATGCTTGACATTTTTTTTACAGAAAAAAAATTTATTTCTAGATAATATAAGAACCATAATCTTCAAAATAAGTCATATTGAGAAATCCTTTTCATAATATGTAAGAAAAACCTGTCAAAAAATATAATCATATCACCTATATATATCTTGCTACCACTTGCCCTTATTGTATTTACTTTGCTCACTGAATGCTATCATCTCAACAGAGGGGATACGTATAATAAAAACGTCAAAACACAATAATACTGATTTCGACTTAAGATATTTTTTGCCTATTTTATTTTTTGCATTGATTCACACATTATATTTAGACCAGAAATTGTATTAAAAAAATGAAAGCTATAGAGAAAACCATGAATAGACAAAAAAAAAATCCTAAATCCGATCAAATTCATTGTGGACATATTGATTTCTCTGTTTTTTCTTATATGTTATGTTCTGATATGCTGTTGTGTAATATTATTATACAATAATATGGCAAAAAAGCCCTCGCTTTTCAAAATATCTGCAGCTATATCACAACAAAACACAAAAGTTTTGTATATCTTTCGACACACAGTGCTAGAAAACACACACAATACAATATACAATACGTTTTGTGATCAGATTTAACGGCCCCATGACCAATTTTCCTCGGAGACTTGACACATAAGCTTCCAGAAAATATTTATATATATACATAATAATATTATAGGTCAGTCGCCATTGTTATAGTTATAGTGTTGGTGTTGGCTATGATATTTTATAGCTACTTTGTATATTCCTTATTTCATATCCTTTTTCTCATCGTATAACTTTAGTGGAATGTACAGATATCAATGTTGATAGTTTTTTTTATTATTGGGATTTAGTTTATTTTACATTTTATTATTTAAAAAAAAAAATTTTAATATTTTGAAATATTAATAATCTATTTATAATACACAAGGTTTAGCCAATTCAAAATTGTTGCTTCAAAATGCATTTATTTTTGCATGATTTTATCTCATATAGGTTATTTTCAAAATCTATTAAAAATAAAAAGACCATAAAAAATATCCTTCCAAATTTCTTTATCTAAGCATATACTTACATATTATACATTTTTTTGCTTTTGAGCTACCCGTTTCTGAAGAGCAAAATCTTTTATATTTTATTCCAAACAATATGAAGACCAAAAACCATCCCTACCAAACTTCAAGAATGTACCTCATTTAGAACTTTGTAATCTCTTGGTACAATTTTTTCTTTCCTCTTTTTTTCATGGGAGCTACTGGAAGAGTAAAATCCTTTATATTCAATTTTTGTATGGGAGATCCCGTTCCTGTGAATCCAAATTTTTAATATTCAACAGCAGATAATAGGAACACAAAAAAACCACTTCTATTAATTTTCCAGGTCGTATCTCATCTAGAACTTTCTATTTCTTTGTGTACTTTATTTTTTTCCTATTTATTCCATTTTTTTTTTGTAAGGAAGTTACCGGTTCCTGTAAATCTAAATTCTTGATATTCAATAACAGACAATGGATACACTAAAAAACCATTCCCACAAAATTTCAAGAACGTATATCCTCCAGAACTTACTATTTCTTTGTGTACTTCATTTTATTTCCATTTATCTCGTTTTTTTGTATGGGAGCTACCAGTTCCTGTGAATCTAAATTCTTTATTGCAATAGCAGACCATGGAAATAATAACCAGTATGGAGCAGTGGGTAAAGTCACGGCTCTATATATACAAAGGTTGTGGGTTCGAGGCTCGGTAGG
>JANSTW010068585.1:0-10525 GCA_027564275.1 Diadocidia ferruginosa | reverse complement strand
AAAAAAGTAGTTTTTTGGTCCGCTTCTAAAATTTTAAAAAATGCACATACGAGGTATTGAACTTCAACCCTCGATACAACATCCATTCACAAAATATAAAATAACCAACAGAAGAGAGAAGATAAACTAAAAGCTTTTTTTAAGTTTTCAGAAAAATATTCAACACAAAAATTAAAAAAAAAAACTATTTTTTTAACTTTCTATATAAAGCAGCCTCAGTATTAAGTAGAAAAACCTATATAGCTACCTTTATTTCAATACCATTTTCTTTTTTTTCTGTGTAAAACATCAAGTGTTATTCATAATATAACATCATCCCGTTCCTGGAAAATAAAATAAAAGATAATTAAAGAATTTTTTTTAATAGTCATATTTTCTTTGCATTTAAAATCTGCACAAAGTGGAACGGCGATGCAATTAAATGAAATTTCTGATTTCACACAGATTAAAATAATAAAAGAGAAGAAGAAACTTCAGGTATATACGCTTGTTTTTATACAAATTGTATGATAAAATTTTACAAGAATCTACAACACTGAATGTAGGTTAATTATGGGATTTGTAAATTTTTTTATAAATTTAAAGTTTGAATAAAAATGAATGTATGAAAATACATTTCAATTCATGGCAAATGAAATTAACTCTAGTACTTATTTTCTTACATGCGCTATAGTTCCACCAATGCTATGGATTCCACATCAATTGGTTGGTTCACCAGAGGGTGCAAGTGTTACGTTAGAATGTCATAGTGAAGCCTTTCCAACATCTCTGAATTATTGGACCAGATCGGATGGACAAATGATTCACGTTTCGCATAAATATAGGTGAGTTTGGAAATTAAAAGAATTACAAGTTTTTGAAAATATTAAAGTTTTAGAGACTCTCACACCGAAAGGGTAGTTTCCCTATATATAAATCTAAAGCCACTAAAACAGTTCTTCAACATGCTCTCCGTCTTGTAGTAAAGAAAAAGAAATTCGCAAAAAATCTGAAAAATCAGTTTTTCAGGATGGTCTTTAGGGAAAACTTTTGGTAATATTAGAAAGCTTTCCTGATCATTTTCTTACAATATTTCTAACCAATGCAATTTAAAGTCACTTTTTAAAATTTCCTATCCATGTGCACGAAATATAATTTTTGTTTATTAAGAAACCACCATAGTCACTAAAAAAGTTGACCAATATTTATTTAAGATAACTATTCTGCATATTTTTTTAAATGTCTAACCCGGACTAAGTCACTTGAAAATTTGATTGTATCGCCTATATAAAAATAATAACATTTTAAAGCTTCAATTATTCTAGGTCCACTTAACGCTTCCTTAAGTTTGTCTAAAATTTTATAAAAAAAAAAACAAGTAAAACGGTTTAGTCTTTTTTAAAGTATCATCACGATTGTCCTTTACTCTATATATATAGTGTTGGATTTGTTGATGTTCTATGCTCCCACGTTGGGAGCATAAGATACCAACAAATTGCCTTCAACACAAAATGTTGTTTCTTTCCGTTTCAGCTTTCTGCAACATCGTTCGGATCCACAAAGATTTAGGTCGTCCTCTTCTGCGAGTTCCCTGCGGGTTCCAATCAAGTACCGCTCTCGTTTATGTCGTCGCAGAGTATATCCGACCCAACCCTTTTTTCTCTTTTTTTATTATTGCTTTATTGCTAAGAGTACTTGGTTCTCTTGCACCTAGTCGGAGAAGTTTTGTCTTTCCAATGTTGATTTTTAGTCGAACTTGACTAGAACAAAAGTAATGAGTATCTCCAGAACGAATGCTAAACCATTGTCCCAGCTTACCATGATGTAAAACTCTGCATTTAGTTTCCCTGTATTGAGGCCTTGAATAATCCTTGAATAATATTTAAGAGCTTTTCAGTAATACCATAGCTGATCACTATTATTACAGTTCGACTGAAAAGTTCGTAGGCTAACACATAGATGGAGCTACTAGTATTAAATCCATATAATTTTTAGTTAGCCCAACCTTCAAAAAACAATTGCATAAATCGTTATCGTACTATTCGTTTAAGAGATATATCATTTCAAGTGAAGCAACTTTTGTCAGTTTGGAAAAAAGAAAAAAAGGAATATCGTGTGTTAATAAAGCATCGCTTTTTGCCACATAAAATAACGTTGAATCTAAGGTTTGGCTTGTTACCGGCGAAAATATAAAAAAGTCCACAAAATAATTTTGGATAATTGCAAAATAAAATTGATTGAGATAGCTGAGACCCTAAGAAAGATATCCAATGAACATGTTGGACATATCGTTAATGAATATATGAGTATGCAAAGGCTGTCTTTAAAGAAGGTTGCCGGGCGAGCTCAGAATTGACACAAAAGACAACGAATTGATGATTCTGAGCAAGAGCAGTGTTTGAAGCTGTTCCATCGAAATAAACCCAAATTTTTACTTCGATATGTGACAATGAACGAAATATATGTGTCCATTATTTCATCTTGAAGTATACACAATGGAAGGATGGGTAAATTAAAAAAATTTGTGGTGTTAACTTATTATTTAACTTACTCGACTTTCAAAATGGGAGGAGCTTTAAGTTTGTATGAAAAATATCGACATTAAATATTTATATGTATTGTATGATGTCAGGTCCATCGTTCTTCCTTTAGGATGGGTTAAAGGATGTCTTAGATGGGCTAATATATTTGCTAGTGTTCGGTGCTGAAGGGAGCTCGATGAACTAAAAAAAAACCAAGTTTACACCACAAAAAATTTTAATTTACCCACCCTTCTATTGTGTATAAAATATTGCATTTTAGAAATTTCGCACATATAAACTTTAAATCCTTTTCCCTTTAAAAGGACATTTTCCCCAAAATTCTTATTATTTTGTTTTATCGGAGAAAATTCTTTACATGATAGGGGAGTTGTTGTCCTATATTTAGATCAAAATCTCTATACTGCAATTCAGCCCTAGGTGCTTCACTATTCTTTAATTGTTTTTTTTTTGTGTTTTGGATTTCTTTACGTCTAGAAATAGAATCATTGAATCTGCACGTGCCAGGTGTACGGTCTATTGGACTTCGAACAACATCCTATTGATTAAAGTATATGGCGCAATTCTAATGAACATAACATATCATTAAAAAAAATATCTTTAAAAAAGTAACCAAAATTATCAGTTTACAATTCTTTTACATCAGCTTTAAGTGGACCTACGATAAAAGAAGCTTTTACATTTTTTTTTTTCTATATAGACTATACAACTATACATTAATAGACCTTTCGTGGTATATTTTCGATAATTTAAATCGATTTTAAAAATCAGGAAAAATCATAGGGTAAACGTCTTTTTTTTTGTAATTTTATGTATTTTCCAATAACTTGAGCCAAGTAAAAAAAATTAGTGCAGAATCTCTTAAATTTATATTGGTCAACTTTTTGTCACTATGCGGTGGTTTCATAAAATAATCTTTCCATATACAACGTGATCCATCCTAATGTGCATTTACTTATAATATGGTTCTATCAAAGATTGATAAATCATAGAACTATATAATATACGATCTTAAAATGTATATTATAGCCCAAAGATTAAAAGATTAAAATCAGATAAACTTTTTGATGTCACAATCTCTTTTTATATATAAAACATCTGCGTGTAAAGACAAAATACCATTTTAAACTTTACTTTAATGTTGTGCGTTTGCCATAAGTGACATAATTTTTTTCAACTTTCATATTTATTTACAGAGAAGAATCGAGTATTGGCTTTCCACCATATAAAATTCATATGAAGTTAACAATTTTTAGTGTTTCAATGGCCGATTATGGTATGTACAAATGTGTTGCCAAGAATCCACGGGGTGAAACAGATGGTACCATACGTTTATATAGTAAGTTTTCGTTATTTTATTTCTATATTTCTTTTCCATAATATATTTTTATCCACTTTTAAATAAATAACAATTTTCGGAAGAAAATATTGAAATATTCAAATGTACATATCTGAGTGAAGTTATATGTGTTCTTGCGTTGTATTTTATATTGTTATGGGGTGGTGAAATGCGGTGAAACATAGAAAATAAAAATAAAAACGATAACTTTCAGTATATACAGTACATAATAATAATAAAAGAACATAATAATGGAAGTGAATTTTTTATTTAGAATCTTGACAATATATATTTTTCACAATATTGTATGTAAAAATGTATTTGATAATACGACTTTTTTCACACTTCATTGTATTATGATAATTTTTTATATTTTCCGGAAGTGTGTAGTTATAGGTACCCATATAGGGAAATTTTTGCGTCTCGCATGTAATATATTATTATGTTTTTGCAGAATATTGTACCATTTATAAATATTTGATTGTATGGTTATTCACATGTGCATAAATATAAACGTAGGTATTTTTTTTTTATTTATTTGTGTTTTGTTTTATGAAGAAAGTTTTCTTCTTTATATTGAAAACTAAAAGTTTTAGTAACTCCACCTTTCATATTATGGTCGTCACTCGTCAATGAAAACCATGGTATATCGCAGATAGAAAAAATTGTAAAGTAAATCCTATGCACCCTCGCTTTGGAGTGAAGGACACGATGATAATGATGATTTATACAGTATTGTTCATTCTAGAATCACCTTGACATTTCTTTTCGTCAAGATAAAAATATTTCTTTTAATTATGAACAATTTCTGTTCTATTTCTTTGAGTTACACAAACTCTAGCTTTACTAAGAATTGTCATGTTGTTTTGCACGATGAAGTACAATTTTTTTTTCTTGTATATGTAGTACTTTTTCGTTAAATTTATTAAAATTTTGAAATATGTTGACATTTTCATTCATGTATTAGAGCTCCGCTATAACCATGTTCAAATGGATTTTGGTTATGGCCAAAATATTTATATATTTTGTGCACTAAAATACATGAATGAAAATGTAAACTTGTTTAAAATTTGTTGTAAATATAACCGAGAAGTACTAGATCTACTGTCAAATGTCAAAATATTATACACTTTCTCGTGCAATACATAGGAACGGCTGGAATTGAGACTGTTTCGCACACATGAGTAAAGCCACAGAGAACACTAACTACCAGAGGTTTCACGTCATATATAAAAATAATCTGTTTTCCCTATGGACGTACGACGAACATTAGAATGATTTGTATATTATTTACGACTGTTGTTGTTGTACAAATTATTAATGTAAAGTAATATGGCCGCTTGCAGTCTTCTAGTATATTTCAAAAAATAGAAATAATTTCAAAAATGTTTATAATTTTATCAATCATTTATTATTTTTCTATAATTTTGTCCCGACGTTTCGATGAATATTCCATCATTTTCAAGGGATCTATGTATAACAAAAATATCAAAAAACGTTATAAATCTTATGCATGCACTTGTTGATAAAAAACTATACAATACTAAATGAATTTACTTACATAGATAATTATGAATAAAAACTTTAAAACATATTGAATTATGAAAGTATATATTTCTGAAACGAAATATAAGTCATTTAAAAATTAAAAATTAAACTATTTTGATGAAAATAAAAACAAAAAAACTTGAAAGTAAAATGTACATTATTAAAAATGTACTTGTCAGACAAAAACGCGTAACAATAGTAAAAACAAATCTAAGAGATTCTTTGTCGTTTTTGTGGGTGATGAAAACTATTATGGGTGTTGGAAATTTTACGTTTATATGTGTTTTTTTGATTTTTCAAATCGTCCATTATAGCACATAATATGGGTGATATATGTTCTGTATCCCTGCGTGTGTTGTATGTATTGTTAGTGTATATGTGTAATGCTTCGAGCGTTAATCGTTTGCCATAATGTTGTTGTGTTCCTAATATCTGGGCATTGTCAAAGTCAGGAAAATGACCCAGTGTGTGAAAATGCTCCATGACGGCAGTTTTCGGCATAGATGGATCATAAGTTTTTTTCAAATCATAAATATGATTTTTTATTCTTTTACTCAAAAACTGTTTTGACTGTCCAACATAGGACAAATCACACACTGAGCCAGTCTCGCCACTACCCAAACACGGAATTTTATATATAACGTCTGTTTTGTTGTTAAATGGGATTTTTTGTTTAAGTTTTGTAAAAACGTTTCGAAGACACGTATTTCCTTTATACGCCAGTTTAATATTATTAGTACTATTTTTTGTGATTTTAGCTATTTTTTCTGATACACCTTCAATGTATGTCATGCTTTTGTAAATTGGTTTATTGTGAATAATGTCAGGCGAATTAATATTATTTATATATATGGGTTGTGTAGACTTTTGTAAATTAATATTGATGATGCGATTTATGATTTTGTCGGGAAAATTATTGTTACGGAGCGTTGATCTAATAGTTTTAATATTTTTCTTATGAAATTCATTATCGCTTAACGTGAAAACCCGACTGACAAAATTAAATGCAGTGTTAATTTTCTGGTTATTTGGATGATTCGACAAAAAATTCAACAAACGGTCTGACGACATTTCTTTTTTATACCAATCAGTTTTAATAATATTACTCTTACGCATTACCAAAAGATCCAAATATGGTAATTTACCCTCAACTTCTTTTTCAACTGTAAACTTCAACTTATCATGAAATGAATTCAATACCAATAAAGTATCGTCAATCGCGTTATCCGATATAATTACAAAAATATCGTCTACGTACTTCACTAGACACTTTGGTTTTACTGTGTACTTGTTCAAACTAACTGATAACAATCGTTGTGTGACAATATCTGCTATGACACTCGATAACGGATTACCCATGGGCATACCGTATATTTGTTTATAATACACTGAGTCAAATACGAAATAATTCGCATCGACTAAGCAGAAAGCTAGGACCTTCATAAATCTTTCTTTCGGAAAATTAGTGAAAGCACCCAGTTCTTCCCACCGTTCGCCAATTATTTCCATTGCTAAATGTACAGGTATATTTGTAAACAAAGACACTACATCAAAACTGACCAATCGATCATCCGCCTCGAGTGCCACAGCAGAAATCTTCTTTTTAAACTGAAAAGAGCTAGTAATATTGAATTCATCATCCGTTAGAAGATTTTTAAGTATTTTGGATAAATATTTCGAAATTCTTGAAGACGGCGTGTTAATGGACGCCACTACGGGTCTCATAGGTATATCTAATTTATGAATCTTTGGTAACGCGTAAAGTTTTGGCGAAGTAGAGTTGTATGTTGTTAGAGAGTTCTTCAAATTTTTGTCAATCAACTTATCTTTAAACAATTCTAAAATATAACCATTATTCAACGATTGCAATTTAATAGTTGGGTCCACTCTAATTACTTCATATGTATTTTCGTCCGACAACATATTACTTACTTTACTTATGTATTCATTACTATACATAAGTACAGTACGTTTACCTTTATCGCTTGGTAATATGTAAATATTTTTGTTATGTTTACAGAAATCAACACACTTATTGAAAATGTGTGTAATTATTTTTTGCTGTGGGTTAGTATTTCGTTTATATGAGTGTTTGGCATTTGTTATGACGTTAATTATGCGTGCACGAGTTACATCGCGTAGTTGTGTATCAAAAATAGTTTTAATTATTTCTTCGCTGTCAGCGATCATGTTAAATAGAGGAAAATTACCGTTTTGGGCTATTGAAAAACCTTTACCCAAACCTTAAATCCATTAAATATCAGTTGGAACCCCAACTTCAGTCAAATTTATTAAATTGCTCTTACCAAAAAACATATTTTATGATTTTAAATGTAGTTTGTAAAGTTTTTCAAATTTATCTTATGATAACACATTAAAAGAAATAACTAAAGCACACAACAATAAATTTGAAAAACTTTACAAACTACATTTAAAATGTAAGTAAATTCCTTTAGTAAATTCATTTAGTATTGTATAGTTTTTTTATCAACAAGTGCATGCAAGATTTATAACGTTTTTTGATATTTTTGTTATACATAGATCCCTTGAAAATGAGGGAATATTTATCGAAACGTCGGGAAAAAATTATAGAAAAATAATAAATAATTGAAAAAATTATAAGCATTTTGAAATTATTTCTATTTTTTAAATATACAAGAAGATTGCAAGCGGCCATATTACTCTACATTGATAATTTGTACAATAACAACAGTCGTAAATAATAAGCTGTGTGAAGGCAGCACCATTTTTGGCCAGCACCAAATTTGGAGTAATTAAATGGAACGCCATGACTATGCAAAAATTTTGTGTTTTTTTAAATGCATTTTTTTAAATTATAATAAAAATTTATAATAGTTTTAGGTAAATATATTATCTTTTAAAAAACACAATATTTTTTTTAAATTTTCGTTTGTTGTATTATACAAATTCGTGATCTAACATATATTTTTTAAAATAAACATATTAAATTACATATGTTAGTTAGTCTATTAAATAAATCTACATAAATAAAACAGGTTCAGACGAAAGCTAGAGCCAATAATATTACAAAAGTATTCACTTTTCGTTGACCGATTAGCCCAAGGCCGTCTTAATCCTGTTGGGGGCCCACGTAAAATTAGTCCTTTTTAGAACCAAACACATAAATGAATAATCCAAACTGGTGTAATGTTAATTTATTTGTATGTTTATGTTTATTCCAGGTTGTTGGTTTTAACAGATTTTAAATTTTGGTTTTGGTTTTCGGTTCTATATTTTTGAAACTTTTTTTTAACAAAAATGATCGAAAGACGTTACAAGATTAATTTGTTATCCTTTTCGCCCTAAAAGCAGTTTTAACTTTAATTTGAGGATTTTTTGGTTTTTTAATATTTATAATTTTGTTTTTGTATTTTGAATAAACGTTTAAATCTATCGATTAAAGCGTTTATTGAAAGCTTCTATCGATGCAATGTTATACTCCACAAACACAAAAAAATGTCTATATTGACAAATCTTTGTTTATGTAGTACATTTTTATTTCATGTGTTTTTATTAAATAATTTTTTCAAAAGATTAGTTGAATCCTGCCCATATATATTTCGTCCTTTCGACTCATAAGCATATATATATATATATATATATATATATATATAAGTCATCATCCTATCCTTTGAAAATTTCGATTATCACTCATATACATAAGTCTTGCCGAAGTATTGCAAGCAACTTATATATGATTTGTGAATATGAGGCGGATAGACGTCATCTTCGTTTTTGATATTATATTAATTAATTGTAATTTTGGTTTTTGTTGTGATTCTGTTTTTATATTTTTTTCATCTGGTTTTTCTGGTTTTGGTTTTGTCAAACCGGTTTCTATTCCTGGTTTAATCATATAAAAAATATTCATGTTTGTTGGTATATATGTGTGATTATTTAAATAAGATATAGGTATATTAGTAGTGAATGTTACTTACATTTAGAGTTCAGATCTTCGTTGTTTGTAATGGTTTCTTTCGGGATTTCAGTTGAGCGAAGTCCTCAATTATTTATACTCAAAGTCTCAAAGTCCACTTTCTGTAGGATGTTATTTTCAATGCACATGATGAAAGCTTCATGGTGCTCATATTTACGTTTTTTTTTGCAAAATTCTTTGTTAAAACGTAAACAATTGAGCATTACGAAGCTGTCATTATGTGCAAAAAGAGGATAAACATGAATCGGAATCCATATTCAGTCATGAGCATCTATCAGTAAAACGCACCTTAATCTTCTGCTCGCTAGATGACATAGTTTATTTAGCATAGTTTCGAATCCGTTGACCGCTGGAACTTAATTTATAATTGTTTTTCGCACAACACAATAAGTAAAAACACAAGAACACAACTTAAACATAAAAGGGAATCTCTAAATCAAAACCAGACATCAATCGGTGAAACGCAAATATATAACCTAGTTTCCTATTCGCTATGGTTACTTGTTTGTTTGTTTTTTTTAACCATTTAACAAAATATACCTATATTGATTCGGTTGACTGGGGGCCCAGATTTTATAGCAGACATTTTAAATGGAAAATTTTGTCTACAGTTACTACAGTTACTCCAAAAATACACTTTCTTTGGTAAATATGTTGAATGTTGATGGTTTGCTGAAGTGAAGACATCAATAATGAATCGCTTTTTGAAAAAACGATTTTATCATCGATTCATTATTATTTATTTATGAAATCGATTCGTCTTTCTCTATCACATTTTTAAACTAATCTCACTAAGAGTACCATTAAGCCCGCATTAGTTTATTGAAATATTGACCGAACAACAATTTATTTATACGATAAAAAAATAGAATCGTTCTCTCTATAAAAAATTCTAACATGTTCGTTTTTTAACTTTTAAAAAATAAATATAATATAAAAACGTAACGGTAAAAATTTAATTTACACTTAAAAAATATTTGTATGTGTTTACAATGTGTGTTGTTTTGCTGCCGGTATGAATATAGACTATAGAGAGGTAACTATGTAGAGGTAAAACTAACTATGTACATTTTTCCGAAAAATTAGATTTTTGCACCATTTTCTCTAATTTTTTATGCTCTATCTTTCCCAAAAGAAACCTATTCCAAAAAACTATTAATT
>JANSTW010068563.1:0-10527 GCA_027564275.1 Diadocidia ferruginosa | reverse complement strand
AAATGCTAAAAATTCGTGCTTGCTAAACGAAGTGTTGTTCCTACTCACTTAAATTATACACAAACGTTCAAAAAATTATCAACGAGAATATAAATTACACCAAAGAAATCAAGCGTAACTGTGTTAATGAAATTGATGAAAACAAGATTGTATTAATGTTTTATATTACAACTTTTGCACCAACATTTAGAATATCCAAAGAAAGTATCACATGAAGTTCGCAATATTATATACCTCATGTAAAAGTTTTTTCTCTTACATATTC
Source organism: Diadocidia ferruginosa (assembly GCA_027564275.1). Lineage (NCBI taxonomy): Eukaryota > Metazoa > Arthropoda > Insecta > Diptera > Diadocidiidae > Diadocidia > Diadocidia ferruginosa. The sequence continues at coordinate 10,262 of JANSTW010068563.1, read as the reverse complement.
AATGTTTATTTTTCAAATTATTACACCCTATTTACAAAAATATATAAAAATAACAGCAAAAGTAAAGTGTGCCTAATAACCAAACAAGTTAAATAAAGAAAAAAAAAATTGAAAAGACAATATTACTTAATTCTACCACTATTTTCACAAAGAACGGTTGCTCTTGGATACAAGTTTACATTCTTTTTAACTTTGCTGCCATATTATTACTAGCGTTCCTATGTGTAATAAAATCATAAGCCAACTAAAATGTGATGCAACTTCAAAGTAAAAAAAGTATTATAGAAATTTGTCTTAATAAACTAATTCTATATATAAAATACTACAAAATAATAATTTATCTCATCAACGTTTAGATTATTGCAATCAACTATGTCAAAACTTAATCTATTTATCTAATATAACATCACAATAAAAAAATTTCAAAATGGCTAATGTATTTATTACGACGTCAAACGGAAAATATAATAATCAACTTGCCGCATAGGTAATTATTAACACAAGGAAAAAATTTTTCATAAAAAAACAATTATTAAAAAATAATTAGTCTTTTAATTCAAAATAAATATTTTAAAAATTATAATAAAAAGTAACATAAATAAAAACAATAACAAAGAATATTTATGAAAAAATATTAAAATATTTCCTCCTTTATTCTAAACTACTTATAATTATAAATATGGACAACGCAATTTCTATAGAAAATAGTAATCACACTCCGTTTGAAACAGTAGAAGGTGTATGTGGAATACCAGCACGAAAAACTGGTTGTGTTAGTTTAACAATACAAATTATAACCCTATTCATCAGTATTATTCTTGTTGGAGGATTATTTTTTCACATTGGAGGGTATCTTCAACTATTTCCAAGCCATAAAAATAAAACAACGACATCTTTACTAGAGAGTATTACTTTAGAAGATGGAGAAATTAATAATATCGCAGAGATAGACAGAATTTTGAATTCGACATCAATTAACCAAGTATTGCTTTTTAACTTAAAATTTCAGAATTTATGTAAATATACAAACTCAATAAAGCTTATTTAATTTAGAATGAAACAGATTTGCTAACAGACATTAATAATGAAGATGAAACATTAGCTAAACTTTTTCCAACTACCGAATTAATTAAAACAGAAAGCACAACGTTCAATATAAATTATCATAAAGTAATTTATCATGGTCCGTTTGAGCAAATCCGCGATGTTTTTATACAAATCGGTAATTCAGAAATAGATTATTTGTTAGTCTTACGTGGAACATGCATGCTGTACATAGCCTTCTGTTTGGTTTGGTTAATTTCAATTTTTGGCCTTCTAGCATCATTAAAATTCGAAATCCTTGACTTTGTATTCTTAAACACATTTCTACTTACGGCAGTATTAATATTTGCATTAATAAAAGCAGTTTTGACTGGAATACTTATATTTCATGAGGTTTACTAAAAAATTAAAAAAATAAAATTATTAATGTTCTTTTTAGCAGCACCTTCGATGGAGAAGTTTAATTACAATTTCTGTAACGGTAGGAGGACTTCTATTGTGCTTTGTGTTTAATATAGCAGCACTTACTTTTTCGGTTATATGGATTCGATACATTGAATATATGAATGGCAGCAATGAAAATGTAAGTTTTTCTTGTAATTATAATTTTTAATAATGACAAATAATAATAAGTGGTTAGATAAAGTTAGAAAATACTATCCTGAACAAAAATAAGAATACCCTTAAACTTTTTTAATAAAATAATTATATCAAAAACAAAAAAAAAACGAAAAATATTAATTTTTTAAATAATTATATTACAGTGTTTGTGCATTTCAAAAATAGTAAAATGTATTAAAAGAAAAGCTAACAAACGCCATAGAAAGGAGCTCAATATAAATGCTGCGCCAGCAGACTACAGTATACCTGAAGCTACAAGGCATTCAAACTTACCCTACATAGACGATTCACCAATACAACAATTCAGTAATTTTTAATTAACCATTATTAGATAAAATGAAACGTATATTTTGTATAAAAACCATAATTTAAATGTAAATAAAATACTTATAAAAATGTTACACTAACAAATTTAAAAAATTAACCTGTATGAAATAAGCCAATTAATTGACGGAAAGTGTTTACGCTGGGCAAGCTTTTTATCCAAACCCCAAAAGACCTGTACAATACCAAGAGTAGCAGATGTTACAGGATCCGCAAAATCACCACCAGGTGGAGACACACTACAATAAAAAAAATTCCCTAATGAAAAATTATAGTACAAATAAAAATCAGACATAATCCAAAAAATACTAATATTGTAAAAAAAACTTACGCTCCTACAATCGTCACTGAGCCTTCACGTTCTGGTGATCCTAAACAACGTACTTTGCCAGCACGTTCATAAAAGGAAGCCAAACGAGCAGCCAAGTAAGCTGGATAACCTGAATCAGCTGGCATTTCTCCTAAACGACCAGAAATTTCACGAAGAGCTTCAGCCCAACGTGAAGTTGAATCTGCCATCATTGCAACATTAAGTCCCATGTCACGGAAGTACTCGGCTAATGTAATGCCTAATATTGATAAACACTTATTTTATAATGCTCTATGAATTATGGTATAAAATTTTTTTTTTTATACAAAATGAGTTTATATATCAAAGTAATAAAATTTAAAAAAAAAATTACGTTTTAAAATATAAATAAGCAAAGATTACGCAACTTAAAGTCCCAATTAAATACCTGTATAAATAGACGCTTCACGAGCAGCGACAGGCATATTAGATGTGTTAGCAACTAAAGCAGTTCGTTTCATAATAGATGTTACAACTCCGTCAACTTCCATCGTCAGCTAAACCAAATTTATGAATATTATCAAAATAAAAATAGCTAAACTAAATAAAATAAACCTCAGGAAAATCACGTAATACTTCTGACATTTCATTACCACGTTCACCACATCCAACGTAAATAATTGCGTCACAATTACTGTACTTAGATAACGACTGTGAAATTACAGTTTTACCACAACCAAACGCTCCTACAATTAATCGATAAAAAATTATAATTTTTTGTAGTTTAAAAGAATTTCCCAAAAACAGACTTTCACAATAATAATAAAACCAACTTCCTGGTTTAAAACACCAAAAATAAACCTGGAATAGCAGTAGTTCCACCTTGAACACAAGGAAACAAAGCATCAAGCACACGTTGACCACAAAGAAGAGGATGATTAGCCGATAATTTTTCGCTTACAGGACGAGGTTGACGTACTGGCCACACTTGTAACATACCAAACTTTGTTTTATCACCCGAAAACTCGACTTCCAAAATAATGTCCTTAAAATATAATAAAATAAAAACATTATGCAATAAACAAAACTAAATCATCTCTTTAAATTCACCAAACAAACTAATTAACTTACATCAACAGTGTAACTGCCTTTTGAGGCAAAAAAAGTCACAGTACCACAAGCGTTTGGTGGAACTAAAATTCTATGCTTTACAAGCACACTTTCATGCACAACACCAATTAAATCTCCTCCAGTAATATGTCCTCCTACTTTCACATCTCCACGTGGTTCAAAGTCCCACTTAACATCACGACGAAGAGCATTAATATTAATTCCTAAATATGTAACAATAAAATGTGTAAATTCTACATTAAAAAACCTTTTGGAATATAAATCGAATCAGTTAGCTCGCCAATGTCTTGCAAGGGACGTTGAATACCGTCAAAAATAGAGCCCATAATACCAGGACCAAGTTCAACAGATAACGGCTTACCTGTACGTAATACAGGATCGCCAATAGTTACAGCAGCTAAATCATTACTTTAAAGTAAAACTTTGTTTGAAATGTATATACCAGTTTCTTCGTAAACTTGAATAGTTGCATAATCTCCCTCTAAACGAATAATTTCTCCGACAAGTTCAGAATGTCCTACTCTTACAAGCTCGTACATAGCAGCACCAGCCATTTTCTCGGCTGTCACGACTAAAGTTATTATATTAATAAAACAATTGAATAAAAATTAAAGTTATTTAATCTCAAAAAAAAGCATAAAACACCATAACTAATAATTTGCCTATAAGAAATACATTCAAATTTTAAATAAATATTGCATTCTACGTTAATGCAAATAAAAAAAATAAATTGAGAGTACATACCAGGACCAGATACACCGTACACATATCCATATAGCGACTCTTTAACCTCTTGACGAGCAACTGGCGGCATTTCCAAAATATCACAAGAACTATAAAGAGCTTTTTTAAAATTTGATTCTTGAAAACTAGAAGTCCTCAAATACTTTTCAGCTAAAGTCTTATTCTCAGTATTAGATCTGCCCACAAACTGTTTTTCAGCAAAAAACTTGTTTAATATTGAAGTAAAGGCAAACATTTTTTACCTACATAGTCTTAATCTATAACTACCTTGATTTTCTAAGCAAATAAAAATCCTATTGTTTAAAAAAGATCAAAAAAAACGAAAAACTAACTACTGCAAAAGATAAAAAATTTGGTTAAAATAGAAATCGAAGACCAATGAACAAATTATTAAATAAATTCAGAGTTTTCCTTATGGAACAAAGAATATTTAAAAAAACATTAAATTTTAAAGCAAAATGCTTTCATATGGAAGAGGCTGAAATAAATGAATGAAAAAATCTAAAGAGAATAAAGAATATTTTTATTTATTACCTATCCTCATTATTATTGCTTTTTGCGTTTTTAATTAGCGGTTTACTAAAAACAATTTAGACTTCAATTCCTTCTGTTGACACAAAATTCAACATTTTTCGACGTTCCAACTTTGAAAATGTCAATATAATTGAGATTTGGGAAAAGCTAACGTTAAAAAATAATACTTATAACAATAAATTTAACATACTTCAGGATTTCAAAAAAAAGTTGTTAAAGGTCAAATTCATTCCAACGAGTTTGCCAAGTATACAATGTAGTATTGCTTTGAATTTTAAAATTTTCGCTTTATTTTTTTACGGCTACTCGAATTTTATTAAAGTTATAAGCTTTTGAAATATTTTAGAAGTTGAACGTGATGTATAATTTAATATGAGAAGAAAAAATTAACATTGAAGTTAATTTTCTAAATTGGAAAGCCATTATTAAAGATTAAAAATTATAAACAACTCGGGAATAGATACTATACCACTTAAAAACAAAGAAAATATTTTCCGTTACACGAAACTCTAAAAAGAATTTTCAATTTAAATCGTCAAAAAGCATTAAAGTTATTGAAGATAAATAGGCTATTTGTAATAATAGTGCATGTAATAACTTATAATTAGCATATAATACATTTTGTGTAAAGAAACTGCTTAACTTTGAATGAAGTTTTGTTTTAAATTTTTTCTAATCAAAGTTTATGTTCAATAAATAACTTTTATAATATTTTATAATTTTTAGAAAACAACTTAAGTTTCTAAGTAAAATTTAAATTGCATTAAATAGGTACAATACCACCAAAAAAATTTAGAAAAAAAAATCGCCAATATTGCAATTATTAATGCAAAAAATCTTTTCTCGGAAAGAAAATAACTTACAAAGATACCAAGTGATTTTCTGGATATTTGAAAACCAAAGAAGAAAGTATTCCAGTTTAAAAAAATTTGAAATAAATTTTCTATAAATAATAAACAAATATATATTTTTACAATTATTGTTAACGCAAGACAATTCTCAATACATAATTAATTTAATTCCTACAATGCAGATTTAATTGACTAAAGATTATTAAATTACAATTCATTTAAAGCGGTATGTGTAAAAATTCTCTAACAAACTTCTGTTGTATTTGTAGATAATGATAATAATATATTTGAAAGACTATTTGATGAAAATTTTATTATTTTATTAAAATTTTTTAACTAATTGACAAATTGACAAATTGAACAATATAAATCATCATAAATTTGCATATCTTTTGTTTTTCTACGGCTTTTCAAGTATATATTGTATTCATAAACCAAATAAAGAATATCTAAAAATGAAATATTTTAGCTCCGTCAGAACATTTGACTTTAATTCCTTATCTTGACACTAAATTGAACATTTTTAGGCGTTCAAACTTTGGAAATCTTAATATAATTTAGTTTTAGGAAAAGCTAACAATAAATATAAAAAATAATACTTATAAAAATAAATTTAACATTCTCCACGATTTTTGAGGTTGTAATGATATTTATTTTTAAAAATTAAGCATATCTTTAATTTATAGCCATGCAGAATAGGTTGTAAGTATTTTTTTTGACTCGTTTAAAGCAATGTTATAAAAAGTACGTTTAATGTTCATAAAAAACTCAGAAATAATGCTTATTAGTTTTTCTCTAAGAAATTTTTTATTTATTAAATAATGGATAATCTTTGAAATTGAAAAATCAAAAATTAGACAAATTATTTCAATTACGGTAAATATGTATAATATCAGAAAGAATAGAAAATTTGAATTTTAAATTTACTTACGATAATTATGTTTTTGGCATTTTTATTCGTTAATCTTATACGCTAAAGCACATTTTTTAGCATTTGCACATATTTGAGTTTGTAGATCGGTCGTGTAATTTTTTAAGGATTTATTAAAACGAACAGGAGAACTCTTTATAAGTATCTTTTGGTAATTTCTTTATTGTAAGTGCTTTTATTGTGTAGTGTGAATAATTATTAATTTTCTTTCCGGTGGAGAAAATAATTGATTTAAAATAATATCGTATTTTTTATTTTAGATAGTAAGGAACTTGATTTAAACGTGAGGTGTGGGTATATCTAAGTATTTGCATATTTAAAGATACTTGTCGATCTTTAGTTATAAGTTTAACTAGTATGTTTTGGAATATATTTAATTTTTTTTTGCAAACATTGCTATCAAATATTTAATTTTTTTTCTATTTAAAATAATTTTTATGTTTTATATATACATTTGTAATTTTTATATTTTTTTATAGTAAAAATTTTCTAAGCTATAGAAACATCTTAATGCAACTTTGCAAAATGTTTTTTAATGTTTTTTTGCTTGAGTTTTATAATAATAGTTGAAAAAGTATATTAAATATTTTGAGAAAGATAATGTCAATTATAGTTCTTAATAGAAAATGTAAATGTTTGAATTGACTAGTTTCTATCGGATAAGATATACTTTCCATAATTATGAGCTGAAAGGTCAAGTACATTTCGCTTCAGTGTATTTGTTTTAACATTTTTTTTGGTTTAACTTGGAATTAAGGATGTAAGGATGTAAAATACCGTATTTTTTTATGATATATGTGCCTTATAGTTTTTTTTAGAGATTCTATGTTTAATAATACGTTTTTTATGCAAAATAGTTTTTTGTCTAGGAGTTTTTAAATATGAAATATGTTGTTTTTAGGTTATGGAGCTCGAAAATAATAATACACCTAATACGTCAAAAACCTCAAACGTATCAGATCTTCAGAGTCAACAAGGCAAGCGACAGCACTGTAATCGTCGTGTTAGAAAAAGTAAAGTTAAACAAAATGTTTTTGGAATGCCAAATGTTCATACTTGCAATGGATTTTCATGTTGCAATATACTTCCACCGGTTACATCACCCGGTGTTCGTCGTTTGACTATACTTCCAGAAAAGTTAATGACACCAATATCAGATACTTCTCTAAAGGGGAACAATGGTGTTGGCTTAAAAAATTTCAATAATATTGTAAGTGGGGTCATGGGCGTAAATACATCTTTAATGGGAGAAGGTATTAATGGAATGGGTGATGGAGGACAGTTGATGGATTTTGTAGTACCTCAGCCACACGATCCACCATTTGTATCCCCAACGACGTTTTGTTGGTATCCAAATGCAATAATGAGCAGAGCGTTAATGCCTATGGGATGTTGCATTCATTATAATCATCAACAAAATGCTACACATGGTTATAACGATTTTTTATAAAATTATTTTTTATATTCAACTGCTAAATTATTATAAAATGCGTTTTTAAAATTAATGTTAAACTGTTAAGTGTTTTTTGGATGCTTCTTATACTTCCTTCTATAAAAGTCATTTGTAGGCTCATATTTGAGCGGAGATGCAGGTGATAATTGCACTAATTATAGTCCGCATTCGCATCTTGGAAGTAGTGGGTGCAGTGGCAATAGCTCTCCGTTCAGAAATATGACTGGTTATAGCGCAGCATTTACTGTAAAAACTTTTGCAGCTGCGAACATTTGACCTTAACAATATTTAAAGAAAAAACTTTAGAAAAAATGATACATTAATTAAAGTGAGAAAGGAAAAAAATGAATAATTTAAAATCTATTCTTTTATCTGCTGTGCATATATTATTTTATTAAAACAAAAAAAAGTTAAATTTTTAACTATTGCAGGGTTTGGATAGTGGTGATAGATTATTTACGATGAATCATAAGATTTATATTCCACATCATTCATCATACAATTTTATCGGTCGTATTTTGGGACCACGTGGAAATTCAGTTCGACGACTAGAAGCGTTGACTGGTTGCAAGATTTTAATTCGTGGTAAAGGATCTATTAAAGTAATTTTTAATTTTTTTATTGTTTAAATTAATTATGTGATTTTAGGACGTAAATCAGGAATTTCGAATGCGTAATTCTCCGGGCTGGGAACATCTCCATGAAGAGTTACATGTGCTGATTACTGCCGAAGATATCAACAGCAATATCTGCCAGTTAAAATTGTCTCGTGCTGCAATGAGTATTCAACGCTTGCTAACACCTCAGTTTGACGAATATAAACGCCATCAGCTTATTCAATTAGCTATTATTAATGGCACTTATCGGCCGTAAAGTCAAATTTAATTATATTTTATTCATATTTTTGTATATTTTTGGTAAAATTTAAGGTTTAAATATAAGCCTTAAACTTTATGGCAATTTATTTGTTTATATAAATATATCTTTATTCTTTTTTGGTTGAGAAGATTAATTAATAAAATTTCTATGCCTTTGTAGAAACATTTTAATTTAATATTTTTTTAAATATAGAAAATTGTAAGATGTCAATAATATTTATCACATATACGTAACATACTTTTTATTAATTTATACTTGATGTGTGTTTATTAAACACTATTGATAAGAGGTGAAATTTTTTATGAATTTTAAAAGGCTATTGTTTAAAAACTATTAAAACAAAGTTTTTATATAAACTTGTTCTCTACATGTTACTTTACCTCTTTAACGATTTGATAAATAGCATTGATACCGAAATTAAATGGTTTTGCTTTATATATATTTCTGTGTATTTGATGTTTTAATGTAAATATAATATAAAATAATAACATTTTTTAAATAAATGTAATCATCTATTAAGTAGAATGCTTTATTTATAAATTGCAAAAACAGCTACTGCTATTATTAATGAATTATGCAATAATTTTGTGAAAAAATACAATTATTTTTTTATACCAAACCCTCTTGACGTAATAGTTAAACTTTGACATAAGAAGTCAAGTTCTCTCATCTTAACTTTATTTTTACTTTATTCTCCGCTAATTATTAAGTTTATTTTTTTATTATGCTTATATTTTTACTGGTCTTCTTTTTCGTAATAATAGATTAATTTTGTTATACGAAACGTTTTCTGATATGTTTAAGCATAATCTTGTTCTGAATTTTTTATTTGAAATATTTTTACCTGAAAAATTTTAATCTTGTCTAAAATAGTATTTTAAAAAACAATAAAGATGCAATTTTTTATGTACAGAAAAACAAATATGTATGTATTATATTTAATACTGAGTTAGCATATTGTTTTAAACTTTTTGTCGTCAACTTAAAGAATAATATTTTTTATTATTATTTTTATCTTTCAAAATAGAATATTTTTGAAATAAGGTATACTTTAATAAAGGAATATGCATTTATTGCTAATGGAATTCGGCTTTTAATGGAGCTCAAGTGAATAACGCTTTTTTTTCTTACATAATAATTTAAAAATTTGGAAGGAATGTGTTTAACCCATTTACTATATTATTTTGTAAAGCAGATAAAGCTTATGTTTAAAGAAATATTGAGCGATCAAGGTATGTTTTTATTTTTAAATGTTTTATATGTATATATATATGCGCTTCTAGGATATTAATTTGACCCGGTCTGCAATTTTTTTTTTTAATATTGTTGTTTCTTTGCGTTAATTTAAACATTCAAATAACTTTATATTTTATTTACAACAGAAAAGCCTCTTTTTTTGTCTGAAAATTTTTAAATTATATTTTACATAAAATTACTTAGAAATGATGTTTGTTATGGATT
>JANSTW010068562.1:0-20566 GCA_027564275.1 Diadocidia ferruginosa | reverse complement strand
CCCTACCGAGCCTCGAACCCACAACCTCTGTATTATAGAGCCGTGACTTTACCCACTGCTCCATACTGGTTATGAATTTTGTAGTTGTGATCCTATGTAAATATTTTTATGCGCATTATTTGAAACGTCAAAAATTGGGCTATAGGCACATTAGCATACATGAAACATATATGAAAATGTAAATTGTCTTTTTTTTGCAAAATTAAGAAGAAAAGAAAATTATTTCAATTGATATTTACATAAGCATTAGCATTAGGTAGTGCAGATATATAATAAGCAAGAAAAAGTTAGATAAGGACAGAAAAATTATTGGGTAATCCATAAGGGCAATTTTTTCAATTATTTTTATAAATGATTTGATTATACGTGATTATTAGACTGGCGCAAACTCTTCGTACAAACGTTGTTCGAGGGCCGCTACCCTATACCACCTCTTTCAAAGATTGTAAGAAATCCAGGGAACTCTAAAGAAGCAATTTTCATCCTTTGTTGTTTAGCAGTTTTAAATAATAAATGGCGAATTCGAAGAAACTGTCCGCCATCTTGTATTTTAAAAGACATTTTTTAAACCCTGTATCGATCTGATCTGTTTAACAAGATTTTTGGCCAAATTCAAGTTATATTTCCATTGTTATGGGAATTTTCTATCTGTACGAAATTAAAGGGTAAATTCTATCTATATAGTTACATATATTTCCTTATAAAATAATTTTTTCGAATATGTTTTGCGGTGTCAAAGAAAAAACATAAATTTCACTCGTATCATAAATCTAGAGTACGTTGGCTTTACACAGATGTATCACAAAGATTATTCAATACTTTTCGCTGTGATTCACAAAACAACACAAAGTTAATTAATTAAAAAGAAAAAACATTTAATTAATCATTGTGCATCCACGATTACTATACAAAAAGAGACCTGCACAATTTATAATGTATATCTTGTTAACATAATTTTACATCTTATATATCTGACATCTATACTACATCTATGCGACAAAGCATAGTTTCATATATACGAATATTAAATTACAAAAGAGAAAATATAGAATATTGAAAAATTTTGTAATATTTATTTAAAAAAAAAAACTGCATATAATAATAATTCAAATTTCTTGTATAGTCGATCTCACATTTGAAAAACACGAACGAAAAATCTAATAATTTTTTCACCTCCATCCATTGACACAATATTGTGAATAGATAAAATAATCACGCGCAATTTAACTTATGGAAAGATGCAAACAAATATTATAAGAAAATACTCGCTGCTAACTATACAAAAATTTCTAATAAATGTACAACGTCGAGTTCACTGCACTTCATGTGCATAAATTTGTTATTCATTTTTCATATATTATGTGCAATATCGTCATTAAATTAATTAAGCAAACAAATATTAAAATTTTCGTCTTTTACACTATAATTAAAAAAGTACACACATTACTCAATATTCAATTAGTATACAGCAGATAATAACTAATATTATTTATCTTAAAGCTGAGATAATGTATCTTAATCCTAACCCATTATGGCTCATATTTTTTTTAAATTTAAATTATAGTTTTCTTATTGACTGTTGGATTTTAGAAGGTAGCTGCATCTGCTGTCAATATTTTGTCTAAAAGACTTCAATTTAAAAAATAAAGATTTTCAACAGACTGCTATAGTACTTTTAATACTTTTAAAAGTCTGCAATAAAACTTCAAAATTTTTTATTGGAAAGACTTCAATAAAAATTTTAACAATTCAAAAATTTACGGAAAACTTCCAAAGGACTTCCAAGACTTCTTTCTACAAGACTTCCAACAGACTGCTAGTACTTTTATTTTTTCTAAAGGTCTGCAATAAAACTTCAAAAAATTTCATTGGAAAAAACTTCAATAAGAATTCTGAAACTTCAAAAATTTACGGAAAACTTCCATAGGACTTCCAAGACTTCTTTCTACAAGACTTCCAACAGACTGCTATAGTACTTTTAATACTTTTAAAAGTCTGCAATAAAACTTCAAATTTTGTTATTGGAAAGACTTCAATAAGAATTCTAACAATTCAAAAATTTACGGAAAACTTCCAAACGACTTCCAAGACTTCTTTCTACAAGACTTCCAACAGACTGCTATAGTACTTTTAATACTTCTAAAAGTCTGCAATAAAACATCAACAATTTACATTGGAAAGACTTCAATAAGAATTTTAACACTTCAAAGATTTACGGAAAACTACCATACGATTTCCAAGACTTCTTTCTACAAGACTTCCAACAGATTGCTATAGTACTTTTAAAACTTCTTAAAGTCTGCAATAAAACATCGACAATAAAACATCGTCAATTTATATTGGAAAGACTTCAATAAGAATTCTAGCACTTCAAATATTTACGGAAAACTTCCATACGACTTCCAAGACTTCTTTCTATAAGACTTTCAAGATTTTCAAAAGATTTTCCTAAAACTTCCTGAACTTGCAAATTGAAAGACATATTTAAAAGACTTTAAAGGTCTTTTTTAAGATTTCTATAAGTCTTGAAACACTTCTAAAAGACTGCAAAAAGACTTTCAAAACTTACAAGTATACCATATAAGAGATTACCAAGTCTACAATAACTCATCATCATCATCTCATCCTTTACTCCATAGCGTGGGAGCATAGGGCATCAACATATTGCTTCCAACGCACTCGATTTATTCTTCGTTGAAGTTCTTTTCTTCGGCTTCGGCTTCCTGCAAGATCGTCGCTTGTTCGTCGCAAAATGTGTGTCCGATCCAATTCCACTTTTTCCTCCTTATTAATACTTTAATGCTCCCAACTTCGGTTTTCCGCCACAGATCTTGTTTGGAGATTACATTTTGGTAGAATATTTTTAAAATTAGTCTCAAGCATTTGTTGACAAATCTTGGATGCGTAACTCGATTCATAAGCCTGCTAAGACGCTTAAAATACTACAATAAGCCTTTCAAGACTTTTCAACCTACCAAAAATCATAAGAGTTCCTATAAGACTTTAAAAAATCCAAGATTTTCAATATTACCAAAATAATTCCATATGACTTTTATAAATTCCAAGACTTCAAAAAGACTTGCAAGATTTCGAAGCCTACACAATAAGACCTTCAAGAATTCAATTAGAATTCCAATACAAGGTTTCGCAAGACATTTTTTGAAATTCTAAGAAAACTTTTTGAATTATTGGACAAATTATGGTAGCTTTGAAAGTCTTATGGAAGTATTTTAAAAGTCTTTGAAATTTTGTGGATGTCCAATTGGAACTTTTTAAAAGTCTTAAAAGTTCTTTGAAAGTCATTCATAAAAATCTATTGGAAGTCTTGAAAATCTTATGGAGGTTTTATTAGAACCTGGGAAATTTTGTGGAATTCTTTTGGAAATCATGAAAGTCTTGTAACTCTCTTGGTACAGTATTATCATTTTTAATAAATTATAGGTTGTCTTATGGTATAGGCTTAGAAGTCTTGAAAGTCTTATTGCAGTATTTTCGAAGCCTTAGAAATATTATAGGGAAGTAAATTAGAAATCTGGAAAGTCTTATGGAATGAAGTCTTAGGTTTTTTTCTATAAGACTTTCAAGATTTGCCATATACTTCCATATAATGTCTTATGCAATAAAAGACTTTAACGACTTCCGAAAGACATTCATCGAAAGAAAAATAAAAAATCCCATTCTACCAAAAGACTTACAAGGTATCGAAAAGACTTTCATAAGACTTTCGTGATTTACAAAAGACTTCCAAAAAAATTCCCAGATTTTTAAAAGACTTCGATATGATTTTCAAAACTTTAAATAGACTTTTATAAGACTTCCGTATGACTTACAGAAGACTTTCAAGAATTCTAATACAGAATTGCAGTCTTACCGAAACCTACATATTACTTCTAAGACTTCGAAAAGATTACCATTACTCTTCCAAAAATTTCCAAGACTTTTGAAATACTTCCAAGAGACTTTAAAAATTTCTTTAATTGCTTTCTATTTGGGATCAGTTTTTTGTTGGCAAAATTAATGCAACTAAAGCTAGAGTTAGACGTTAAAATTTTACAAGTCATCAAGAAAAAAAGAAATAGATAGCTATATAGCAAAAAGTCTAAGAGCGAAGACTTTTTTCGAAACGATAACTTGTTTTCCCCTCAATAGCGACTTGCAAGTCTTTGTTTTGTTTCATTCGAGTTCGAGTGTACACATTTTTGTTTCTTATATTATTATCGACCTCTTTCTTTTTTTCTTGATTTCTTAAACAAGTCAACGTTTAACAGCTCCTTTAATAAGAACAAAAAAACATTACTTCAATAATTTTATATGATTTCTAAAATCTAAGCAATTTGTTTCTGCAGTTAATTGCAGAACATGCTGCAATAACAATTTTAATACAATTTTCAAAGTGAAGTTTTTTCTTCTCTTCTACAAACACTTAGCTATACAATACTTTTTGTATGTACGCAGTATATTTTTGCCGACATGACACAGTTTTTTGTATACACATTTTATAGTTGAATAGAAAAGTAATAGCACGATAATTCCGAACTCTATGTGCAACTAAATAAATTGTACTCAGAGTTATAGACGCATATATGACACAAAAGTCTTCATAACTTTTCATTTACTTAAAGAGCTTATTTGCATATAATAAATAGAAATTATTTATATAAATAGCAAACAAATCTTAACATAATCATGCGATTATTAAAATAATAATTGCATAAAATAAATAAAATGCTTTTCGCATGTTCCATAAGAGAGCTGCCATTTTTTTTTTGAAGTGATGTCAACAGAAAATTTATTTTAATTATAAGCTTGAATGTGATATGTGAATGAAAACTTTATTGTTAGGTAAGTTTAAAAATAAATAAAATTTTTTGTTTTTTGTCTAATAAAACATTTTATCGCAATTTTCGTGAAATTCAGAAATAGTAAAAATTGAGCTGATGCTGTTTTCTTAAAATTAAACTAAATATTGTGTTATCCCACCGCTGTCACCAAATATATTTGATGCGGATTTTAAATTATTTGCAAAAGGAGGTATTGAAAAAGAGCTGCATTGTTCTTAGATTTGCATGATCCACTTAAAGAAATGCTTAATTTATTTTCAGAAAATCATTATGAAATGAGAGGTTAATCATACGTGATTTGAATGTGCGCCTGCTGCCTGCTCAGAAAAATTAACCTCTCGCTACTTGACTCTTATACAGAAAATACAGAATCAGTCTGAGATGGTACTCTAATTTTGAATTGGTTTTCGTTTAAATTGAAGAAATAATTTAAATCCTAAAAAAAATTGTAACTATCCCACCGCTGTCACCAAGCAAAAAAGCAAGCGAAATTAAGACTTGTAATAATGCAACAAAATTTCGCTGATAATTTGTTGATTATATTAGCTAAATTTTTTTTAAACAATATGGCAGTAGCATAACAAACCAGATAACCTCAAATATTAAATTAACAAAATTGTTGGTGTATTGTTTACATATTGTTTACACACCTTTTTACTATTGGAAATCTATAAAATTGTCTTACCTTATTTTTAGGTAAATTTTTTTGCAATTCTGAACAACACACTTCGTATTGTAAAATGAAATATACACCAAAACTGTTATTTTGTGAGGTTAGAAATTTGAAATTGTCATCAGTTGCTACTGCCGTATCACTAATCTATTCACATTTAAAATTAAAGCAGCTGATGTATATGGTAGCAGCTCTATGTGTATCTATTACAACAAAATTACAACATTTTTAGCAAATACTAAAAAAAAATAGTTACAGTTTTTGTCGTAAAATATAAATTCGTTTATTTGTTCAAATAATAAAATAATTTCCAAATATAAAATATTTATTTATTAACAAAAACAAACAACAAAACAAATACAGACGTTTTTTTTTGTCATAACTTTTTTTATGAACAGCCTAGGCGCATAAATATTATTATTGTTGCGGTGCGGTGTCTCAATCTATTTTTTATTGCGTCAGGTTATGGTTAATGGTATAGAATTGGGTGTTTAGCAAATATAAAATTGAATTTTTTTTTACTATTAAATTTAAATGTCTTGACTTCTGAGTTCACATATTTTTTTTATCGTTTTTAATCGTCTATATAGAATTAGAACGTTATGTAAAATTGTACAGATTCTAGTCAAAATGAATGAAAATTTTGCATTTAAGTTTTATTAAGAAAAAAAATCGAATTTAATTATTTTTTAAATTAAAATTTTTTGTGTTTTTTTTGTTTTCAATTATTGCAGCACATTTTGAACATTTGCCGACAGTGGCTGTAGGTATATACAATCTATTATTATTTTTGATTTAAAACCAATTTTGAATATGATGAAGTGGAAAATTAATTTTAATTTTTCTTTTAAACAAATTATTATTTAATGATTGTTTTCGCCGATAAGACGTTTTCAAGAAAGACATTCCTAATTTCCTACATATATGGTCAACTATATGGTACTTATCATAAACCCTAGACCAAGGAGGTCTTCATATAATAAAATTTCTGTTTTACAATATTCTAAGCAAAGAATTTCGCTGCGCGGCACTTTTAGTTTGATAAGTTTATAATAACTGTTACTTATACGATTAAAAGGACAATACAGTTTTTTATTAAAAAAAATGTTTTGGCTTTTTTACTCCATTCAAAAATCAAACCTAGTCAGGGGGCCCCCAATATTGGATTTGCCCAGGGCCCTCGAATACCAATATACGCCACTGTCTGTAGGTAATATTTCTGCTGCCACTCAATGTGGTAGTAAAAAGATTTTGTGCATTTTATTTTATTGAATAAATAAATAATCAAAGACAGTGGCGCCAATTTTGGCAGGTTAATAATAAGTATAAATTTTAAAATTGTTATGTAATGACCAAAAGTTCAAACCACTACCGAATTTGGTCCAAAAACCGGTAAAAATACAGTGTTCCAAAAGTCAAATTTGTTGGGACTTTTTTTGAGTTACTGTTTCCAAAACACACAAAAAAAAATCAATGTTATATTGGCCTAAAGATATATAGTTTCTAATAAGGTGGAATACATCTATAAAAGCTATAAAAACTTTAAATCAAGAGTCGCTATTCTGGGAATTGTTGGACAAAAAAATATTATATTTCCTATAGGCTAAAAGAAAATAACGATATTGGCAAAAAATATCGATATAATTTAAAGAAAAATATCGATAAATCGACATTAGAAAAATATGGATATATTTATCGATGTACCGATATATTTCACAGCTATTAATTTCATCAACTTTTGCAAACTTCCTTCTTCTTTCCAAGAGAAGCCTGTTTTTGTTAGTAGCCCTGGGGTGAGGTGATTGAAATTGATCGAAAATTATTATCAACAAATTATAGTCGCTTTTGTATTTTTGATTTTCGAGCATTTTTTCAAAATTCTACGTCAAATTTGATTCAATCACCTCGTTCCAGTCCTTAACCTTTAAAACCTAAATCAATTGAATTAAAATTACAAAAATATTATTTCTATTTTTAAGCGGATCTATAAATTCCTCAGAAAGTTCAAAATTACCTTATTAGTGAATGAAAATTGAAAACATTATTTTTGAACAAATTCGAAATTTAAGAACAGACTATTCGGTCAACGAAAAGTGAATATTTTTGCAATAATATTGGCTCTAGCTATCGCCTGAGCCTTTCAAAAAGTGTCTTTTCTCGTATACCGACCAGAATTGCACTATTTCTAGGAAAAGCCGTCATCAGTGGAGATGGATAACACACTTCATATAGTGCCAAATATAGGCATTCCTACAAAAGACACGACCATGAGTCTCCTAGGTATATATTGCTCAAATTGATCTAAAAATATGCAAATAAATTTAATCGCTTTAAATCGAGAGAAAATCGCATTTGGAAGACTTGCAAAAATTGTGGAAGTTTTTGGAAAACTTGAAAGTATTAATATATGGAAGTCTTTAAAATCGCTTTAAAGTACTTCCAGTTAAGACTTTTAGGGAAAACGTCTTTTTGAAGTCCGTAAATCTTATTGAATCGTTTTTTTGACAGCACGTATTTCCATCAGCTTATTCCTGATAAATAGTTAATTGGTTTAATTAATTAATTTAATTTTCAGTGCTAACGACCCTTGCTATAAATGGTATAGTTAAAACTCGTATATTCAATGTCCCTATAATTTATATATTATAATTAAGTATTTATAAATCCAATAAATTGTGGAAAATTATTATTTGTTCTTTCCTCTTTGTTTCATAATATACATAACAATATCAATCGTTGACATATTTCATATATACAACACTGAACCAAGTGAGCGCACACACCTTTCGTGATTACTGTCACTTAATAATGCGCGCTCGCATTTTGGGTCAAATGTGTCAGGTTCCATTAATATCAAAATTATTACCTATCCATACACAAAGAATTATGTGAATTTATAAAAATCTATTAACGCGACATAAAAGATTAAATTTAATTTAAGCGTGCAATATAATGAATATTATATTCAAATGAACTTAGAAAAGAAATTAAATATCCACAAAAAAAACTGTATTCACGAATTCTTTGCCTATAATCTTAATTGAAAATCAGAATAGAGTAATAATAATAGAGACTTTAAAGAGCTATTACCATACATTATACAGCAGTAGCGAGTGGTCTAAGCGCAGCATGGTAAGCTTTGTTAAGAGAAAATCATCAGAAATTTTTTTTGTCAAAATTTTATAAAAAACTATTATTGAATTCTCTATATTTACCATGAGATCTAATAAAATAAAATATTTATTTTTTTTGGACCGTAAATTTAAAAAAAAATTAAAATTAAAGATATCAGGCTAATTGTTCAATACGAAAAGGGAATACTTTTGTAGTACTATTGGCCCTCAAAAAATGTATGTCAATGTTAACAAAGCTGTCGCCTGAGCCTTTAAGAAAAAATTGTGTCTTTACTCATACCGACAAAAATTGCACTATTTCTAGACTAACCCGACGTCAGTAGATTTGCATAACATTCTCCAGATAGCTCCTCCAGATTCATTCAATCCTATAAAGCTTCTTATGAACAACTTTAATTTCCTCTTAGTTTATGAATTGAAAAAAAAAGAAATTTAAGTTTTCGATAAAAATTAAATTTTTAGAAATATGCCACAATTTCATCAAAATTCAAAACTTTTCAAAGATGTTCCTTAAATTTCACCATATTCTAGATTTTTTTTCATGTATTTTGTTCATTTATTGACCCAGACTAAAATTTTTCTTAAATGGTCAAACAAAAAATTGTGTTCTCCTATTATTACGGATTTTCCTGCGCTATCTTCTTAAAAAAATACACCGCTCGCCACTGATACGCAGTCACATTATATTAAATGACAAGCCATATGTAGTTATTTAATATAAATAAAAGAGATTTCGAAATCAGTTGAATTAAAATGAAAAGATTGATTTAATTTAAACTGAAAAAGTGCATTAAAGTTTTAACGGTAAATATTTATAAATCGGTAATATATTTAAGGCGTTAATATCATAATAACACTTGAAAAAAATAATCGAAAACTGAAGATTCGTTTCTAAATTGCCAACAGTTCCCAAAACTGTTTAAACTGAAATCCAACTGAACCTTTTTTGTAAATTTGTAATATAGCATATTTTGTATGACCTTGGTTCTGGAAACCTGACGATTTTGACCTGATTTTGACCCAATTTTTGTCAAATTTAGTAGTCTTCGTCAGTAATTTTAATTAAAAATTAGGCACAATACCGATACCATACACAGAAATTTCCTACCTGTGTTTTACCGGTGTAATAAAAAGACCAATACCTGTGACGTAAGATTAAAATTTTTGCACTTTTCTGTGTATTATTGATATTTGACAAAAAGGTGTAAAAAGTTAATGCACAAAAAGGGTAAACATTTGTCCGTTTTTTGTAAAATTTCACCTTTCTGTGTAATTTGAATTGCCTGTGTTATTTATACACGTATCTGTGTAAAAATAAATACACAGAAGGTGTAAAATCATTTGCAGTGTACATTAGATTTTAGAAGAAGCAAAAAGTTTTATTGCAAGTCTCTGTAACAGCGCATAAGAGTTTACGTCATATTCTTTCGTCGTTTAATTTATGCAATCATATTATGTGTGTTCCTATATGCGTTTTCTTTATAATATAGTGTCAAACATCACGATTCGTGATTTGATTTAATGATTACCGAAAATTTATGTACTTTAAAAACCAACAAAACAAAAAAAAATCAAAAAACAAAATAAGAAATTTTACCAAAAAACAAACAAACAAACAAAACGATCGC
Source organism: Diadocidia ferruginosa (assembly GCA_027564275.1). NCBI lineage: Eukaryota > Metazoa > Arthropoda > Insecta > Diptera > Diadocidiidae > Diadocidia > Diadocidia ferruginosa. The sequence goes on along the minus strand of JANSTW010068562.1, from coordinate 10,290 downwards.
AAGAAAGTTCCGTTGCATGATTTAATAGCGACTTATATGTTTTGTGATTGTTGAATTTAATTTAATTTGTTTGTTTTTTGATGGGTATGCCCTACCTATATGGTGGAATGCATATTTTAAACTAGTTAAAAGCCCGGTAATTATATGTTAATGCGGATTCTTGTAAAACAGTTCAAGAACTATATTCTATACCGTAACACAAACCGTAAAATCGCACATATATGTTCAATAATAATTGAATATAGATGACGCGACACTTAGTACCATTGTACTAAATTACCGTAAACATTCACGATTCGCTTGCAAAGCTTTAGCGCGGAATCTCACTAATGTGTGGGTGTTATACAGAGTAGCTATATATAAAGAATTAGTCCGATCGCTGATGAGTTTTAATGTAATGAAACTATAGGTTTGTGAACATCGCTGTTTGTTGACCCATATTTTTGAGATAAGATTCTAAATATATATAAAATTTAATATATGACATAAATTATAATTTAATAATTATTATTTTCATCATCATCGTGTTCTTTGCTCCAAAGCGAGGGAGCATAGAGACCATTTCATACTTTTTTCTATCTGTTACGATAGTTTTCATTCACATTTTACATGACCGGCACGTGTTAGGATTTGCTATTTTATTGTAATTTAAATATTTATAACTATTAACCTATACGCTATCGCAGGGCTCGCGCAGTCATAATATTTTTTATGTTTCTTTTGAATAATGACATATTTATCGCATAAAAGCTGTTTTATGAAATTGATTTTTTATTTAAATTTTTTCTCATATTGTTTTAACCCAAAAAGGTTCAGGTGTCCAAGTCGAGCATATATTTTTAGTTTATTTGAATATTTTTTTTATGTTTAAAATCCAACCTAAGCAAAAAAATAATTGAAAATGTCATATCTTGATTGGGATAAAGCCCTTAATGGGTTAATAAGTTTGAATAAGTTAAAGGTATGCAACGTAATTAAAAAATTTCTGGTGCGTATAACATAAATTATTATTTTCTCATTTTAAGACGTGTAAATTTTCACGCATTTTAAAGCATCTTATATTCAAATTAATATTTTTATTAGTTTTTTTTTAAATAATCGAAAAAGTTTTTTAATTTATTAAAAATAATAAATTAGATAAATAAAAAAAAATTCGCAGTTGTGACTTTTAAAATTTTTTTTTTCTTGCCAATTCCTTGAGGGCAAGTTTCCCTCAGCTTTGGCCTCCTGCAAAGATTTTCGACGCCACAAAGCCTTCCCGCACAACATTTTTTATCTGTGTTATAAATAATAGATATCGAGCTACGTTAAAAGATATCTGTATGTTTATCGACTAGGCATATATATGATAACATTTGGTTGTCGGATCGCTTAGGTAAAACACATCTATAAGATACAGACGCATGATATCGATAAGATATCCATTGGATATCTTTATTTTATAGATATCTATCACATAAATATATGATATCGTAGCGGTATAAATAAATAATTTTTCTATATCTAGATGTTTTCAATAATATAACGATAAGATGCGAGATTTTGTAACTTATAGATAACTGTTAGATATCGAGAGTACATAGAGTTTAAGATTTTAGAAAATAACCAAATGAAATGTATTATACTATTATATGTAAATATTTCAAATCAGTCTAATCGGTCTAATTCAAAGCAAAGCTTTTCTCAAATAAATTAATGGGTCGACCAGAGCAAATAAATAAGTCATGGAGACATGTAGTAAATTCAGCAGTAATATGTCGTGACTGTAATATTTGTTTGTTTCTAAGATAACCACATGATATCAGTACGATATCCGAATTTTCATTAACATATAATTCAATGTACAGTTACTTAAAAAAGAGATATAAAAAAGAGATATCTACCAGATAAATAATTAAAGAGATCATATAGATGGTGCTCCTAGAAATCATAAAGATATCGATTTTTCATTTTCTGGATTTCTGATAATAAATGTTGTGCAGGTTAGGTCGGTCAGGTTGGCGATGTACCTTGTAGGTTCCACTCCATAGCGCCACTTTCGCTATATAACCACTAGGTTTTCGCAGTGTATGTCAATTGTTCAATTCAGTTCCAATTTCTTCTTATAATTGCTTAAATTTTTCCAACAGATCCTCATTTAATATTACGTCTGGATGACGAATAGCGACACGTGTTAATTAATTTTTGTAATTCACGCAGTACATATATAGAAATACCATTAAATCCATAACACCCCAGCCGCTTTAGCCAAAACAAAATGTTGAATTAAAAATATAATTTAATTGAATTTTCCGTTTATTATTAGTTTTGTATAATAAATAATAAAATATTGTTGGTTTTATGACTTTATTGTCGACCAAATGTAATAACTAATATTAAAATAAAATTTAATAAATTTACATTAATAATAATAAATATTTTATTATGCGAGCCGCCTATAATAATAGTCCGCATAATTTTATGTTTACAACAATCAAGCAATTTAAGAAGTCAAAACAAAGACCAGCAAAATTTATAGTTTTCCATTGTTTGTTTTTTTATTTTTCCTAAGCAGTAATATAAACATCAACCATAATTTAAATTTTAAATTTAATTATTTAAAACAATTATTAAAAATAATTATTTTTCTTTCGAGTAGGTATATACATAATATATCGACATAATAACGCATTATTCATTTCGTACAGTGACTAAGCCAAATACTATTTTATTTATATTTAAAAAAATAATTTTATTGCTGAAACTTATTTTTAGAGAAAAAAAAATATTTATCCCACCGCTGTCACCAATATGCGATATGATGTAGTAAGTATCTTATATATGACAAAAACTAGCTTATAGATTAGTTTTTCTTTTTATATTCAATTTTAATATTGAAAACTATTAAAATTTTTAATTTATTTATTATTTTGCATATATATATGAACAAAGTTCCGCTTTTATCACAATTTATGAACGTCTCTTAAAAAAAATATTGAAAACATATTATTAAAAATTAAAAGAGAAAATATTAGGAAATTATTATTATTTCTGTTTATTTTTTCGAAAAACTTTCAAAGTGCAACAAAATTTTTGTGCAATTTGTATATTTTAATATATAATAAATGAAAAAACGATTAAATTGTGTAAATTATTATTATTTTTGCAATTATATATAGAGGAGATTAAGAAGGTGGGTGTTTATAAATTTGAACGTGTTCGATATGCTTCATAGGATTTGTTTAATAATAATATTTTTAAACGCGATACCATTTTATTGCAATGAACTATATATAAATTTAGCCATTAGCCATTTTAAATATGTAACAATATTTCTTTTTGTAATATTTTGTATTTTCCAGTGGCGAACGCAGTGTTAAATTAGCCAAAGAGCAAAATTGCGAGTGCATAAGCATATATACAATCCGCTAATGATTGAAATTTATTCCTTTTGGAAAAAGAGACATTTGTTCGTCCAGAGTTGTGTTTTTATTTTTTAAAAATAAAGAACAAGAAAATTTAAAATGGTCATTACAGATTGTCCATAATATTTTTTACTACATTTGAGGTACAGTGAACAGCATATGCTGTAGTCGTAACAGATTTTTTACTATATATGAGGTGCGGTGAACAGCATATGTTGTTGTCGTTACAGATTTTCAAACATATTTTTTACTACATATGAGGTACAGTTACCAGCATATGCTGTAGTCATTACAGATGTTTTACTATATATAAGGTGCGGTGAACAGCATATGTTGTTGTCATTACAGATTGTCCATAATATGTTTTACTACACATGAGGTACAGTAAACAGCATATGCTGTAGTCTTTACAAATTTTGTACTACATATGAGGTACCTTCGGTGTGCAGCATATGCTGTAAATGAGGTACAGTGAACAGTATGCTGTTGTCGTTACAGATTTTTTACTATATATGAGGTGCGGTGAACAGCATATTATGTTGTTGTTGTTACAGATTTTTAAAAATATTTTTTACTACATATGAGGTGCAGTGAACAGAATGCTGTTGTCGTTACAGATTTTCCAAAATATGTTTTACTACGTATGAGGTACAGTGAACAGCATATGCTGCAGTCGCTACAAATTTTTACTTCATATGAGGTACAGTGAACAGCATCCTTTTGTCGTTACAGATTGTCCATAATATTTTTTACTACATATAAGGTACAGTGATGAGTGAACAGCATATGCTGTTGTCATTACAGATTTTTACTTCATTGAGGTATAGTCAATAGCATATGCTTTTTTCATTACAAGTCGGTATGTCCACAATTTTTTTGTTATTATTTTTATGGAAACACTGTATTATCAACAGTTTTTTCTGTCTCAGTTACCACATATATGTAACCACAACATATATGACTGCAATCACGACCAATAAGTTGGTAATGTGCACAAAAACCTTTTAATTTTAACCGAAAATCGGTAATGTCAACAGGCTTTTCTGTACAGTGCATTTGGTTAATTTTTATTTAGTACATGAGGTTGTTTTTTTTGGTCAACTACATCAGATTGTGTAGTGTACAAGAGGTGTCATTTATCTAAATTACTGTAAAAAAATTAAACACCACACAACCATCACTATTAAAACTATAATATTGACTTATTTAAAATTATCTGGAGTGGTTACAGTATAGGAGGTACCATTTACCACAATTGCTGTAAAGAATAAAACACCACACCGCCATCATTGTCAAAACTATAATATTGACCTTTGACTTATTTCAAATTATCTGTTGTGATTACAGTATAGAAGGTACCATTTACCACAATTGCTGTAAAAAAAATGTCGGTAACCTGTACCTTATTTGCAGTAAATGATACTATTATGAGTTTTTTTTTTAAATTTAATCTGCAATCTTATGTAGCCTCATATAAATTTATAAGATGATGTAACCAGAACAGATTGTATGTACTATGTACAGTATTTTTGGTTAATTTTTATTTGCTTATGGTGCGTATACTATAGAAATGGACGAAATCGCTCAATTTACACTTCATATATTGAAGAAAAAAATATATTTATTACCATTTAAGACAAATTTTAGTCTTAAATTAATAAAAAAAATAAAATAAAGATTTTTTAATTTGGCAATATTTGCATTTAAACTGAAGGTCTCATTTCATATGCTTTTTAAAACTCTAACATCCAGATTCCAGAGGGCGGAATAAGCCATATCAACCAATAAATTTATATATGGTCGGATTTTAACCAGACTTATCTCAATTATAGTAATTCTTAAGAAGAGACAAAAAGTGACTGTGTTTTTTGTAATTTTTGGCTAAAAAACGTTTTTAAAGCGGTTATAACAGTGTTACCAGATTTATAAGGATTATATGAAAATCAAAACGCCATCTATATCTCAATCAATATACTCAACATATTGATGAATTTGAAAACTGTCTTTTTTGCTCTTATCTTAGCGACTTTAAAATTAATTGTGGACAATAGGTGATAAAAAAAGTGCATGACACTCAAACAAAAAAATTCAATCAATTCAATTTGGAGTATGGCAAGGTAGTGTCTTGGGACCTATCCTCACGCATATATATAGAGAACATTTCGCACTGCACAGCACTGCAACACTTAAGTTGCAATTTTTCTATTTTTCATATTAGCGCATGATCTATAGCTCTTGATTGAAAGTATGGATAATAATAATTTGTTCTAATTTAATATTCATGATGTTTATTATATTAGCCACAGTATACACTAAGTATAGTTCTTTATATAAACAATTTATCTCTAATTCCTTATATTATTTAGCTTATAGTTATACAAAGTTTAACGAGTTATATGAAAATTGCGGGTTTTCGCATACTTTTGGAAGTGATGTTTTATTTATTATGCTTTTTTGTTATTTTAATCGTATGTCACATGCAGTGTTAATTTCGAACAGCTGCCAAAAAAGAAGTATTTGCCCGATTTAAACAAAATTTAATTTTTAATTTCTATTAATAAAAATATTTTTTTTCAAATACACTTTTTTGAGAAATTATGTTTTTAATATTTGGCGGCCATTTTGAATTATGAAAATATTTCAAAACCTACGTTTTTAGATTTTTGTCAGATAACCTATAGTTAATATCCTATAGATCTACAAAATTTTGTTTCAATCAGGCAAATACTTATTTTTTAGCATCTGTTCGATATTAACAATGCACGTGATTTTCGGCGATTTTGACCACCTTGTAACTCGAGAGTGGTTAATCACAAAAAAAATTGTTTTGTTAATGAGTACATACAATTAAAATCAAAGAAACATAGTAAATAAAACATTACTTCCAAAAGTGTGCGAAAACACGTAATTTTCTTCTTAAACTCTATTGAAGTTTTATATAGAGAAAGATATCCATTTCAAATTTATGTGTAAGACGTAAGTAAGACGTTTTATAAGTTGAATAATATTTATAATGATGCAAAACATATTTTATTTCTAAAATGTTATAAGGAAAATTTATTAGATTTTGTTATTTTGAAAATATAAAATATAAAGTTAGTTGCTTATAAACTTTATATTATTGATGATTAAACAAGAAGTTCTCCTATCATCTAAAATGCAAATGGTTAATGACCCATCGAGACAATATTTTTGCATTTACTGCACATCTTCATAATTTTACATTAAAATTGGTATTGCTTTTTTACGCTTTGCAATCTAATAAAACGGCAAGCCGCAATAAAGACATATATGCTGAATTTCTAAATCTGCAGATCTAATTATATAATTGCTTCAACGTCAAGTGTATGGAGATTTGATCAGAACAAAAAAAAAACTCAATATAGCAAATTTTCTAAATGTAAAAAATTATGTACTTGGATAATTTTAAAAATACAACAAAATTGCATTCTATATACTCAAAATGCACCTCAAGCTTAAATTGGACGATAGGAGAATTTCTTGTTCAATCGACAATATAGATAGTTTGCTATTTACCATTGAAGCGGAAAATATTGCGCTTTTGTTTATAATATGCAATAACATAGAAGTATGATATTTAGTTAGTAAAATATTATTATTATATGTTGGCCACGGCGCATATAATTGCAATTGTCGTATGCGCGGCTGCAAAGAAATTTTAGAAAGTTCTACATAATTGTGTTAAACTTACTTTTTTTTCGTGTAAACTAGGTACTATTATAGATATAGCTTTCTAAACAACGTTGAGAGAGAATAAATAATTTATTTAAAATATTATTGTCTATTCTATAGGAAATTTTTAATTCTTTATATAATTTGAGAACCTAATTTCAAAGTTATAACTTTTTGAAGTGAAAACTTCTTCTTCTTCTTCTTTCTTTTCACAGAGGTAAAAAATACGATTACGCGTTACCAACATTATCGAATTATCAAATGGGAGGAGCTTGAGATGCATATATAAAGGAAAAATTTTAATTTCAGCAGTCATAATGGTTTAGCCTTGCAACAAATCAAGTTGTATAATTTCCATTAAATTGCCAAAATTGACTAATTATGTTAAGGCTTTTCGTTATTCAAAAATCATCGATATTGATTTATTTTTCAAAATCATCGATATTTTTGCATATAATATCGATGATTTTTGAGTAAAAAAATAAGAAAATAAATTTAAAAAAAAACGTCGAAAACGGTATAATTTGTACGGGAGTCAAGATATATGTATATTGTATAAGAATAAAAAATCTCACAAATGTATATAGTGTTGTACAGAGAAGATATACAAAGTTTGCCCCATCGCTGATGAGAAAATTCTGCAGTATTATTTTATATTTCTTTCATTGTGAGAGGGGCACACGATTTTTATTAACCAAAAGCTCTTATTCATATGGCTAAAGTAACTATTTTCATTTACTCAAACGATTTACCAAACTTTAAAATTCGAAAATGGAAAGAAAAATGCAATTGCAACTGCGATAACTTGCATTGATTTATTTAATTATATTATTTTTTAAATCATTTTGCTGCAACATGATAATATTTTTCATTTGTATTTTTTGAAAACGAAGAAAATTGTCTTTATATTCGCAGTGCCTCGCATCTTATATTGCAGCAGCATCAGTGAACGAATTATTATTTGTTGTAGAGTTGCGAGAGATAATTTATACAAAAAGTTTATTTTAAGATTTTATTATTATTCTTGAACATTGTGAAAGTATATTTTATATTGTATACGATGCGATGACGATGATGACGATGATGGGCAAATATATAAGACATGCCGTGATAAATATAATAATATGTAGTACTAACTCGCTTATTATACTGTAGTATTATTCATAAAAACGAAATGTACAAAAAAGCCAGGCTGCCTGATGCACTACACTCTGACTCTACTCTATGCAAATGTCGTCGTTGCGCGGGACTGGGGAGAAAAGTCATTGAACTGAAATTGGTTTAGATTGTTTGTTTTTGTTTATTTTTTTTCGCTTTATATTTTGTATAAAATGTACGAGATTATGTTTTAAGAAAAAAAAATGTACGAAATGTTGAAATCGATTTATATACTGCACTGCTATCGGTACTACTGCAGTGTGTTTCAGTTGTTTCGACGGCGATTTTTGATGTGAAAACTTCTTTGGGCGCGTTGAGCACATTTCCGCAGAAGTAAAAAATACGATTTAGCGCTACCAACATCATCGAATCATAAAATAGGAGGAGCTTGAGATGCATATGAATAATATTTTGTATACAGGCAAAAATGAAATTAGTATATTCAATATAATGGGTCCTGAACGCACATATCGTTTATTTGTTGTGAAAATACGATTTAGCGTCAGCAACATCGAGTTATCTAATGGGAGGAGCTAGAGATGCATTTACGAATAATATTTTGTAGGCAAAAATATAATTAGTATGTTCAATATAATAGGTCCTGTGTGCATACATCGTTTATTCGTTTTCATACAAATAAATCATTTTAAAATTTTAAATAATTTTCCCACTGTACTTGATCATTAAATCAGGCTAAATTTAACTATTTTAAAGGTTATTTAACATGTAACATGTTTGCAATTATTTTTCTATGATAGAATTTTATTAAAATAATTAGTTTTGGGACAACTAAATTTAATATTTAATAAAAATATTTACCAAAACATAAAATATATTTTAAAACATATTAAATATATTTAAGAAAAAAGTTAATTTGCTAATTTTTGTTCTTATTGATTAAGTAAAAACTTTCTTAGGCGCTTGTTGGCTTTTACTAAAACTAAACCAGAAAGACGCCCATTTGATAATTCAATTAAGAATAATTTTTGTACACGACAATGTAAGTATAAAGCTGTAGACGTAGAGGTATTATCTATTTGTTATATGTTATGTCTAATTGTTTAAAAAAGGTTACTCTAATATAATTTTATCCCTCAAAGTAGTTTTCGCTTCTGTCGGCAGTACCCGAGACTGCCTTTTTTATATTGTATATTTACAGGTATTTAGGAATCCTTCTTAAAAATGAGTGCTTGAAGCGGCCTAAAATAAGCTAAGCTATTTTATAGATTTGATTTAAACAGAACTAACTTTAATTTTTTACTACGCATTTGCATTCTTCTTAAATTAACAAATTGAAAACTAACTAATAATAAAATGCGATAAAAATTATAAAAAAATGGATCAACCAGTTTAAAAAAAAGTTTTAATATTTCAAAAACAATAACAATAACTAAAATGGATGTCAGAATCAAAAGCAAAAGATAATTAATTATTATTATTAATAATTTTAATTGAAATGTGACACCTAATAATAAAAGTATATACATTTAGTTATTGGATATTGGATACAAATATAAAGCTTTTTATAGGACTGTTCCAACATAACGTATGCATAAATGCTTAGTTTATTTGTATAAAAATATATTACAGATTATTTAAATTTTTCGGCCGTGAATATTAACACAAATTTAGCAACACCAGGCTAATCGGCCAATGAAAAGTAAATACTTTTTAGCTATTCGCCTGAGCTTTAAAAATTGTGTCAATTTACTCATACCGACAAGATTTGATCTATTTCTAGGCAAACTTATCATCAGTAGAGTTGAATGAACACCCTCCAGATAGTGTGAAATATAGGTATTCTTTGAATTAACTCAAGACTTCAAGTAGGATATAGTTCAAGCGAATTTATATAACCTATTATGGGTCAAGTGTGAGAGTCTGGTAAAATTCAAATCAACCGCTTAGACAGAAGGCCTTATTATTAAATTGCTGAAGAAAGGTGACCTCACATCTTATGAAAATTGGCGTGGAATCACTTTGTTAAACACGATTAACAAAATAATATCAATAATTGTCTATGACAGACTCTCGT
>JANSTW010068551.1:0-10527 GCA_027564275.1 Diadocidia ferruginosa | reverse complement strand
AAGCTTGTACTATTTCCATACAAACTCCATATATCATATGGTTTTTTGATTGTTTGTATGAATAGTAAAAGCAAAAATTATTATATTCCTATTAAATTCAATTTGAATGGTACAGCTTATCTGAAGGTAGTTTTCTGAAACGAAATTTATCAGAGAATTGATTATTGAAAAAAGAATTGGACATTGGGTCCGTTTAGGGGGTTGTATGGCATGTTTTCGAATAACGTAGTTTTTGGAATATTTTAATAATTCAAATTGGCCGCCAAAAAAACAAAATTTCTCAATGAAGTGTATTTAAAAAAAATATTTTTATTTTAATCCACAACATGATTTAAATTAACTGTTAAATTTTTAGAGATAATTAAAAATTACACTACAAAGAATATTATATGGAACACCCATAAATCTCTGAAAATCGCGTGCAGTGTTAATATCAAACAGCTGTCAAAAAATAAATATTTGCCCGATTGGAACGAAATTTTGTAGATATATAGGATATTAACTGGGTTATCTAAAAAAACGTAGGTTTTGAAATATTTTCATAATTCAAAATGGCCGTCAAATATTAAAATCGAAATTTCTCAAAGCAACGTATTTTTGAAAAAAAAAAAAAATATTTTAATGTTAATCTACAACATGATAGTAATTAACTGTTAAAATTATAGAAGAGTGGTTTGTCTTGTTCTTTACTAATAATTTTTGGCACTTTATATTAGTGTATTTTATATAAAGTGTCATTTTAAACCATTATTGTAAGAGTAAAAGGCAAAACATAATTCTATAATTTTAACGGTTAGTTAGTATCATATTATAGATCAAAATAACAATCAATTTTTTTTATTCGTTTCTGTGGTAAATTTTACCGATTGTATTGGTGTACATATTTATAATCATGTATTCCATATAAACATTTTTGTAGTGTAATTTTTAAAGAATTAATGCAAGAGGACAAAGAATAACACTACTTTATAATTTTAACACCAGTATGGAGTAGTGGGTAAAGTCACGGCTCTGTAATCAAGAGGTTGTGGGTTCGAGGCTCGGTAGAGCCAAACAAAATTTTACATCTAGGTTATCACCTTTCATTCGCAGGTGTATAAAAAAGCGATTGCAGTGGCCCGGAAGTCACTTAAAGCCGTTGTCCGCCTATATGATACCACTGATAGGGTTTCTCATATAGTGTAAAACCCGCTCAACTGATCATCAAATATATGGCTAGTGTGAGTTGGTTGCTGTAGTCGTCAATGAAAACCATAATATCAGATAGAAAAAAGGGTAAAATGGTCCCTATGCACCCTCGCTTTGGAGTAAAGGCCACGATGATGATGATGATAATTTTAACAGTTAATTAAAATCATGTAGATTAAAATAAAAAATAAAATAATTTTTTTTAAATACAATTTTTTACGTTTATCTTTTTTTTCAGATAACCCAGTTAATGTTAATATCCTATAGATCTCTAAAATTTCGTTTCAATCGAATAAATATTTATTTTTGACCAGCTTGTAACTCGATAAGCACAAATAATAAATAAATAAATAAATAAAAAAAAAATTGTTTTCCATAAAATGATAAAATGGTACATACGATAAAAATAAAAATAAACGTAATAAATAAAACATCACTTCTAAAAGTGTGCGAAAACACGTAATTTTCATCTATAATATTATCTCAATTAATATAAAATTCAATTTGGATTTAACTATGTTAGCTTTATTTTCTGTAAAAGGCTATAGCATAAACTAATAAATAATATAAGACTCTTCATCAAATACAAAACTTTCAGCCAGAAAATAAATATTCTCGGTTTTATTAACGCACCAGCTCCATCTATGATTAATAATAAAAACCAAAAAAACGTATATTTATATAGAATACACTTTCAGCACAACGAATATATTATTTATTTATTTAAAATACATTTTTCCTTTTACAATATTTATTGTAAAAGGAATAAAAAAATTATGTATAACTATATAATAATAAAAATTATTCTGTATTATATATTTAATTTTTTTAAATAAGTTCTACCAATTTTAAAATAAATTATTTTATTGAAGAACTCTACGTATTTTATTTTTTTATAAATAGATAAAGTTTTGAAGTCGTCTTAATGCATAAATCCAATATTTGTTTCAAGTCCTTTCATCCTTTTGAGTAGAAAAAACTAGTTTAGTTTAGATAATACAGGACGAGATGTGACTACGGCCGAATATATGATTTTTTATGAAATACAACTATCAATATAATGATTGATTTTAACTTTCCTTTAATGTTTCCTTTCTAATTTTTTTTCTATATGGATTTAGTTGTTATTTAGTTTGTTTAACAAAAATTTTGTGTGCTTTTCAAATCCTTGGGGAGGGAGCACAGTCCCCCCTGCCCCCCCTAATTGGCGCCACTGCCTTCTCTTGATAGTTTGTCAGATTTTGCGAAATCCAACTGAAACTAATATTTTTTCGACCAAGTTTACATGTAATATTTTAGATTCCACAATTTCGAAGTATGTCTCATGACGATCTGGCGTCATCAGTTTTTGCACAGTTAGTTGACAAGTTAAACATTCATTAGTGCTCTAGGTCAGAAATAAAAATGCAGCCTACGTACATGTAAAAAATAAAAATATTAGATAATGTATATTATGAACATTATACAAGCTTTAATTTAAGTAAAAATGGTCAAATCGCCGGGACCATATTTGTTGGTCGTTTTTTGATGCCCTGAATCAGAAAAACTATAAAATAAAAAGTGTCCGTCCGTCCGTATGTCTGTCCTGTATTTCTTAGACACAAAAATTAGTTGAACCAGTGGTTGGATTTGCTCTTGGCAAGTTTTTAGTGGTACCACTGTTTAAGATTGTATTCAGGATCTATAGGTCAAGGAAGAGATAGACCTACAAAGTTGGGGAAGGGTCCAAGAGGGGAAATTTTACATAATTGCCAATTTTTTTTTTCTAAAATTGTCCGAAAAATATGATCATATACAAAATATTAAAATAAAATATATACACCTATAATACTTGAAATTGTTTTTAATAACCTTTAAAATGATAGATTCGTTGGAAATTACATGTACCTACGAACAGTTTTATAAAATTTGCAGTTTTTTTTATCTATCTCGTCTCGAAAAATAGGTTTTCAATTCATAATATTATTATTATTTTAGATGTGAATAAATTGTTTTATTCTGTTTAGCGCTCACTTAAATGTCCTAATAAGTAGGACCCAATCCTCAGTTGATTATTAAGAGAAAAAATTCTTAAGCAGTTTTTAAAAGAGTAAATTTTTCCGAGGGGATAACCACTAGAAAGCATTTTGTCTCATCATTTCTGATTTCCCAAATGATTTTCGTGGTTTCCGTGATTTCCAAAATAATGTATCCCATATTTCCGTAAAAAAAACTCTGGATTTTGAAAGGAAAATATCCAGTAAGGATTTGGGCAGGACAAAGTCCACAGTAGATATTGCTAGGACTAAATCCATAGTTTTTGAATGATGATTTTGATGATCTGGCGTCTGTTTTTTCCTCCTATTAACAAGTATCACCAATACTAATGTATTGTATTGGTATTTATACCAACATAATTTTCGGTAAAATACCTTCCCTTGATCTTAAATTACAAAAAACAACTTCCTATCTTGTTTGGTTCTGGAAATATCATGGGTATACCAGCTCAGCATCTTAATTTTAGGTAAAATACCTTCCCTTGATCTTAAATACAAAAAAAAACTTCCTATCTCGTTCGGCTCTGGAAAAATCTTATGGGAGTACCTGGTCATCAGGAAGCAACTTAATTTTCGGTAAAATACCTGCCCTTGATCTTAAATACCAAAAAAGAACTTCGTCACTTGTTCGGTTCTGGAAATAATCTCTTGGGAGAATGAGAGTACTTCCAGAACCGAACAAGGTAGAAAGTTCTTTTTTGTATTTAAGATCAAGGGAAGGTATTTTACAAAAAATTAAGATGCTTTCTGACCAGTTAATCCCGTAAGTTTATTTCCGGAACCGAACAAGTAACGAAGTTCTTTTTTGGTATTTAGAATCAAGGGAAGGTATTTTACCAAATATTAAGTTCTTTCCTGACCAGGTACTCCCAAGAGATTATTTCCAGAACCGAACAAGTGACGAAGTTCTTTTTTGGTACTTAAGATCAAGGCAAGGTTTTTTTACCGAAAATTAGGTTGCCTTCTGACCAGGTACTCCCATAAGATTATTTCCAGAACCGAACGAGACAGAAACTTCTTGTTTTGTATTGAAGAAAAAGAACTTCCGCCACCAAAATGTTGCCAAATCCGTCTACTGGTAATTTTTTTATTTTTATAAAAAAAATCGTATGGGAGCCCCCCTCAACCTTTTACCTAGTGACTCTAAATTCTATCCAAGAGTAAAGGACTACTAAAAGAGTAAAAACTCACCCCCCACCAAAATGTGGCCAAATCCGTCTACTGGTAAAAAACTTTCTCTATATGCTCATATTTTTCTGCCATTTTTACAAAAAAAAAAATCGTATGGAAGCCCTCCTTCTCCTTTGAACTTTAGATCCTAAATGCAATTCTAGAGTATAAGACCACTAAAAACTCACCATTACCAAAATTTGGCCAAATCCGTCTACTGGTAAAAAACTTTCTCTATATGCTCATTGCTCATATTTTTCTACCATTTTTACCAAAAAAATCGTATGGAAGCCCTCCTTCAGCTTTGACCTATAGTCCCCAAATGCAATTCCAGAGTACGGGACCACTAAAAACTCACCTACACCAAATTTTGGCCAAATCCGTCCACTGGTGTAAATCTTTCTTGTGTCTAATAATTTGTTAACAGACGGACGGACGGACACTTTTTTTAGTTTTTCTGACTCAGGGCATCATAAAACGAAGAAAAAAATGGCTTGGCAATTTGACCATTTTGACCTAAATTAAGGCT
Source organism: Diadocidia ferruginosa (assembly GCA_027564275.1). Classification (NCBI taxonomy): domain Eukaryota; kingdom Metazoa; phylum Arthropoda; class Insecta; order Diptera; family Diadocidiidae; genus Diadocidia; species Diadocidia ferruginosa. The sequence goes on along the minus strand of JANSTW010068551.1, from coordinate 5,604 downwards.
TGTACTATTTACATACATTATCCATATATTTAATTTTGATATTGTGGAATAAAATACAGAAGACGGTAATACACTTTATTGAAACGTATTAAAATTAAGAAAACCATTTTTAATTGCTAAATTATTAAAAACAAAATTGATCGAGTCTGTTTAAAGTCTACTCATTTAATTTTTACAGTTATTATGTATATAATTATTATATACCTCATCGAAGAGAGAATATGGCTGAAGTGTAGAATTTCCTTCCCCCCTTGGATCCTCCTTAAACTTTGTAGGGTTGTAGGGGGTCTTCCCAGAACAACGTTTGTTCTTGGGTTTGCGGCGCTCGGACTCCTTTCAGAGAGGAAGGGGTTTACAGTTTATATGCACAAGTTTTAAAATGCAATATTTTAATGTTATATATATACAAAATGGAAGGATGGGTAAATTTAAATTTTGTAGTGTAATCTAAGGGTATAAGCACAACCCCCTTCAAAATGGGAGGGGCTTTACCTTAGTATGAACAATATCGAAATATAAACATTTACAGGGATTGTGTGATTTCATATGCTCTTGAGAAGGACTACAATTTTTGTTCTAGGTTTTGCAGAATGCAGGTGGGGTCCGGCGGTAGCTCCCTGATAAGAACATTAAGACAAAGCAGAAGGTTCGGGGGTGGTAGCCCCCTGATAAGAGAAGAAATGTACAAAAACCGTATTTTTAGTTTTTTCTCTCGGACCAGACCATAATGTTTAAATTTGCATTTTTTAATTTGGTAAAAAGAAGTTAATAACATTAATTTCCTATACAAAATACACAATTTAAACCCTGCCCCTCCGAAATGGGCCGAGCGCCGCAATCTCCCAGAATAAACGCTGTTCAGGAGAGACCCCCTACCATCCTAAATTTTTTAGAGAAGATCCAAGAGGGGTGGGGGATTCTTTATATTTATTTATTTTATTTTATTTTTTTATAATTACTTGTAAACATCTAGCGCAAAAATTATTTGTTTTTTTCTTAACTTTTTTATCAGAACTGGAATCAAATAGAACACATTAAATTTAAACACCACAACAATTAAGGTTCCAATGGAATAATTTGAGAGGATCGAAGAATTCAACTTACCAATCCTCAAAGATGGATCAGGTACACATTTATATCAACAGCATACCAATCTTTTCTGCAATAAATCTAAAGTTTAGCGCCATTTTTTAAATGCAGGCCAATAAAAGATATTTATCGAATCAACCACAGAATACGAAAATGCATACTGGAATAATTGTGAAGAATTTTCGGAAGATCTTAAACAATCTCCTATGGATGAACTTGTCCAGCACATCACATCAGTCATCTTTAAATCGGCTAACAAAAACATACCATCAAAAATCTAGAAATTTGTTCCTTGGTGGAATAAAGATATCGATTCAGCTATAAAAAAAACCGACGCAGAGCCTTAAATCTCGTTAAAAATACCCTCACTATGGAAAATAAACTCAAATACTTCTAGTAAAGATGTGTGGATATGCAAAGAATCAAAGGACCAGATAATCACTTCGAAATAATCCAAATGGAAGAAAACGGTATCTTATGGCAAATTAAATATCTTGTGACGCTAAAAACTTCAACTCAACTAGTTACAGCTTATCTATCATACGATCTCATCAGTTCAACGAAAACGGCCGCACCAACAAACGAAGAAAGCTACAACCAACAATTTTCCACGATGGAGCTCGAAAGTGGCCTTAAAGGACAACAGGGTTCCGATACAATAATATACGAAATTATAAAGTATCTTCATTTATCGATTTTGTTTTGCAAAGCTACTGTTATCCCAATATTTAAAAAAACGAGCTGATTTTACGAACGCTACAAACTACCGACCAATCTCACTAATTAATTGCTTAAGCAAAACACTAAATAAAAACGAAAAGTATAATTTCTACAGTACATTTTTAATGCAAATTAAATATAAAACTAAAACCGTCAAACCACTAAATAATGTCCAATTTTTCTGAAACTTTTTTTAGTGGTTTTGTAGCAAGTCGAACGTTTTAAGTCCATGAGAGCTAGAATCGGCTTTTAAAATATATAATATTTTTTTTTGTGATAGAACTAATTTGAGATTTTTTATTTTCAGAATAAAATTAGTTCGCATGCAACAATTCAATTTCTTGGAAATGAAGGGGTAAGTTATATTTTACATTTGGAATTATATTGCGATATGACAACTATGCCAATCTATGAGTATTGAGAAAATTAAAAACTTAAATCCGTTTATAATGTGCTGCCTAATCCTAGCAATTTTTTTCAAAATAGACATTTTAACATGAAATCTTTTATTCAAAAATATTACTAATTTTCATAAATATATTAGTGATACATAATAATAACCAATTGTTATATGACTTCTTTTGAGTAACAAATCATATTAGAAGGGAGCATTTTTTTGCATAACATAATAATCGAAAATAAAACTTAAGTTTGTGACTCTGAGTGTTTTTTGATGGATTGTTTGGAATTAAAATTGTATCTGCAATTATTAATGAAGTTAGTACTTTGAGAGCGAAATTCTTAAGAGAAATAGCTGCACATAGAACTATGTGGTGTTTCTTTCTTCTAAACGGATGAAGATACGACAGATACGCATACGACTTTGAGACGGTTTTTTTTAATTCATGTAAAAAGGCGATATATGTATGGGGAAAGTATATATGCTTTGGTTTAACTTGTTGGCGTATCTACAGGCGAGAGAAACTTCTCCAAAGATGACGCAAACCCTCCCATCCTATAGATAACCATTCCTTGATAAAAAATATAAGACGAGTGGTATCTATTCGTTATTATAAGCGATGTCCTTAATAATAGACCAAGGTACACTGATTCCTAAATAGTTCACTTTGTTAAACTCTAATCACGAATAATGAAACACTTCAGAAATTGTTGCTAATAATATTTTTTATTATAATACTTTATACAATACTACTATTACTTTATACAATACACTTAAATTAACCCGAAGCACAGAGAACACTAACTACATAATTATGGCTGTGCCCGAAGTCTTGAGATTTACTAGCCCGAGGTTGGCTAAACTCTTATTTAACAAAATGACAACTAACTAAGAACTAGCTTATTATACAAATTTACGCATCTTATATATAAATTTATTTTACCTATAAAAATGCTTCAATGTTGTTCATCACATTTAAAATAATGCTATTCTTATTATTTAGATTTCCAAAAAACTTTTCGAGCTTATTAAATTAATTATTTAATTTAAAAAAAAAACTGTTTATTTATTTTGATGTTTCGTTCTGTAATATGAACTTCTTCGGAAAATACTAGACCATCAACATAGTTTGGCTTTATTATATGTTGAAATGACTGTTGTTGTATTACAATTGTTGATGTATGGAAATGCCGTTTGCAGTCTTGTTTCTAAAATAATAATTAACCTTTAAAATTGTGTAATAAAAAACTATTTATTTTCAATTTTTTCCAATAATATTATTTTATTTTCTTAATTTTCCCAACGTTTCGGTAGATATCTACAAAAGAAAAAGAAAAACGTTATAAAGCTTATGCACGCACTTGATGAAAATGGATATAAAACAAAAATGTATAATAAATAATAAAAATTACTTCTTAAGTATACATTATATCTTAAAAGTGTTATTGTTTTACATATTCTAAAAGAATCAAGCTTTTTGTCCAATAAAAAAGGTTTTTTTTAATGCGAACAATTGTAACCTATACAAAATGTATGTTGGTTTAAATAAAAAATAAAAACCAAAAGTATAATTTCTACAGTAAAATGTTATTGAAAATTCCATATAAAACTAAAACCTCCATTTGCGACCTCTAAATGATATCCGATTTTTCTGAAACTTTTTTTAGTAGTTATATGAGAGCTATATAGAATCGGATTTCAAAATTTACCTCCTATATGATTGGCGGCCACTCTAATGTACATATTATACTTTTATACATTTAAAATTATCTGCACCAAATAAAATATTTTCCCTTTTTCATATTATTTTATCAATTTCGCATTTAAATAAATTTAATTAATTATAGGTATATGGGTTTTAAATGGAATTTGTTATAAAATATAAAAAAATGCATTAAGACAGTACACTTTACACAGTAGATTTTATCAAATGAAAGGTGAATTTGTTTAACTCTTTTTTGATTAATCTTCAATATATAAATGTCTTTAAAATTTCAATATTACGGATATATGTATCGAGTTTGATTTATTCATGGTTTTATAATAAAATTTATTGACGTTTCGAGAAAAACTTTTCTTTAAAAAATTATTTAAAAGTAATTTTTATAAGGTTATCGCAATATTGCCAAATAAAAATTACTAATAATCAATTTTCTTCGTACATTTAATTTTTCAAGTCACTTTAATGTGGTGTTTCGATAGAAAAATTTATTGTGTGAATACATTTTTATCGAGAAATTGAAAAGAGATATACTTACCTGAATATTTTGCTGAAAGACAAAGGCAGATATAGTGAATTTTCATGTCCAATTTTCCAAATTAATTAATCCATGCTTTATTTTTCTACACAAAATTTATTATTCCTCAATGGAAAGGCCTCTTAAGTTATAAAGAAATATTTATTAATTATTTTCTTCTTCAACTTTTTTTTTTTATAAAAATCAATGAACAGATTCTTAAGCTTTTTCTTTTCTCACAAATTTTTTCTCACCTCAATACCAGTAGTATTGCGTGATATGAGTGCATTATCTATCGTATGAAACAACGAAATTAAAAAGTGCTTCCTTACAGACAATTTTAAGAAGACTCTTCGTGTCTGATGCGACACATTATTGTTTGCAACAAAATAAAATTTACAAAATAAAAATAAAACATAATATTACCGCGCGAATATTTATAAAGATAAAATTACAATTTTATACAAAAATATAATTTGATATGTAAACTTCCGGAATTGATTCAGCAATAATTTACAATTTATTTATTTTATATATGAGCGGTGTACACTGCTGCAACAAAGAGAATTGGAGCTGCGATTTTGTGGTGGTGCGAATATGGCGATAATTGTTTTTGTTTTTATTTTTACCATCTGTTTCATTGTTTTGTATATTTATTTTTGTATTTGCATATATTTTGTATATAACATATGAATTCATACGTGCTCACCAATATAAATAATATTATTTTAAATGCGAGTAAAGTTCAATCTAAATAAAATAAAAAAATATATTGTAGATTTTTAGTCATTATATATTTATTTAATAATAGTAAAAGTAAAGTAAATTATTTTAAATCGGTGATGGAAAATCAGATATTGTAAAATTAGACTCTTTAGCATCATATATGTACTGGACACGTCAAGTTTCACAAATTTTTGTTGAGGTTTTTTTTATTTTACCTGTTGACTGTAACTTCAGATATTTCAGCCAGTTCAGATATTTCAGCTAGTTCATATATTTTAGTAAGTTCAGCTAGTTCAGATATTTACATATTTCAGCTCGTTCAGCTATTTCAGCCATGTTAAGATATTTCAGCTACAGTTCAGCTATTTCAACTATTTCAGCTAGTTCAGATTTTACAACTAATTCAGATATTTCAGCTTGTTCAATGTTCAT
>JANSTW010068540.1:0-10528 GCA_027564275.1 Diadocidia ferruginosa | reverse complement strand
ATCACCTTTCATTCGCAGGTGTTTATTAAAAAGCGTTTGCAGTGGCCCGGAAGTCACTTAAAGCCGTTGTTCGCCTACATGATACCAACTGATAGGGATCCTCATATAGTGTAAAAACCCGTCCCACTGATCACCAAAAAATATGGTACGAGTTGCTGACAACACTCCACCTTTGATATAGTCAAAGATATAGTCGTCAATGAAATCCTTGGTATCACATAGAAAAAAGGGTAAAATGGTCCCTATGCTCCCTTGCTTTGGAGTAAAGGACACGATTATGATGATGATAAGTCCGTTGACAATAAAATAAGATAAAACACAAAAATATTTATAGATATGATAAAAACAACATTTTTCAAAATGTTTCGGGGAATTGTCGTTTCGGGGAATTGTATTTTCATGGAATTGTCGTTTCGGGGAATTGTATTTTCGGGGAATTGTCGTTTCGGGGAATTGTCGGTGACCCAACAACAACAAATATTTTTTTATAATTTTGTTGTTGTTTCGTATGTTAAAAAACTCTTGCAATCGCATCGCTTGCTATCGCCTAGGTGTGCGCGTACCTTAATAATGTGCACGTCGCCATTTTCGTATATGTATGTGTTCAAATTTGAAAAATAAAATCAATGTAGGTAATTTTTGGTAAATGGGCGACTCTTGGTTATATGTTTTACTGTGGTGGCTGGTAGGCTATCTATATAGTTTTTGTTTTATGTATTAATTCCAGGAATATTATAGAATTTTCAAGAATTGGACATAAATTTACTCTCACATTACAGCTCAATAACATTAATCTCTAAATTTAATTTTTAAAATATTGTTTTTGTGTAACAACTTCTCTTATAGTAGTTCTATTTTCTCTTATAGTTTTTTTTATATTATTTCCTTTATTCTTGTAACACAAAAATATTTAAACTTTATTTATATTGTCTTTTCTTTTATTTTGTTGCTAAACCGTTTTCTCTTCATTTTAGGTGAATTTTTCCCATTCAAATTGGTTGAACTCCTCCAATAATACCGACCAACAAACTCAAAATAATATATTTATGAATAATTTAACAAATGGTTTTTCAAATAATTTTGATAAATTCTCAATTCCAATGCCACCTGGTTTTCAAACAAATGGTAACAAACAACAAAAAGCTGTAATAAATTAAATTATTTAAATTTGTTTTTAATATTTTTCGTTTTTAATTTTATTTAATTTAATTTTCAATTACACACACACACAATCTACTTATTATATATCTAGTAATATAATCTTAACAAAAAAAGGAAAAAAATTTGAGAAAAATTTATGCATAAAAGCAAAATATTATTATAAAAAAATATATAAAAAAAAACTTTCACACCAACCAACTTATTTAGCAAAGAAAAAATATTATACATGAGAAAATATTGAAAGATACGAAATGATAATTACAACACTTTTCGAACCAAATTTATTAAAAGAAAATAATTTAGCAAAAATTATGTCGATAAACGCGAGCCGACAAAATATATTTACATTAAATTATAAATTAAAATTATAAAAAAAAATTAAAGAACAATTTTTGTAATATTTTACACTATTGTCTGCTTGAAATCAATAGTGTCGTTTTGAAACTAGACGCGAATCTTTTGGATGTTTTAAAACCGATTTATATGGTGGTAACACTTTTTAATGTGTAACGCAAAATATTGTAATTAAAGAATTAACAGCTAGGGCAGCAATTTTTAAAATATGAAGAACAAAAAATTAAATAAATTTAACATTTCGTGACCTTAAACCTAACTACATATAAATTAGATTGCAATTAGAACTCTGTTGTTCTAAAGTCGCGAATTATTAATTTTCTTAAAAATCTAATTTAAAAAAAATTGCAATTCAGCTGAAAAATTGGCTTTTATCAATTAATCTCTCGGGCACAATTGAGGCGCAACACAGAAACAATGCGCATATTAACAAAAAATTCAATTCAGTCCAAATTGTCAACATTTTTTTTGTTAATATGCGCGTTGTTTCTGTGTTGCGTCTGAATTGTGTCCCAGAGATTAATTGATAAAAACCCATTTTTCAGCTAAATTGCATTTTTTTTATTTAACATTTATTTGACAAAATGCAAGCGTTGTGGTTGTCTTTTGTGTTGCAGCGCAGAGGACCATAAATAGTTGCCGATTTAGTGGCTGAAATGTAAAACTAATTTTAATCAAAATTTAAGATTTATTTAATAATATGCAAGCGCTGTGCCTGTGTTGCGACTGTATTTTACCTGAATTACGCCCAGTGGTCCATTAGTTGCCGATTTGCTAGCTATGAATTGTAAATATTTTTTTTAGTGAATACCGATTTTATTTTATTATTTTAATTATAAGTTTGATGGCAATGGCAATTTGGCCATTTTGACCGAAATTAAAGCTTGTATTAATTTCATACAAACTCCATATATACATATGCATTTTATTTAATGAATAGTAAAATAAAAGCAAAAGTTGATTTGATTGAATCGAAAAACATTTTTTTTTGATTCGATCAAATTACAAATATATGCTGCTTGGCTATTTTCTCATTTGTTTAAAAATATTAGACACTAGACGTTCAGAGGCCAATGTGATTATTATTTTCCTATTTTTATTAAATGTATAAACTTACATTGACTTCTGAACGTCATACATTGTCCATATTAATTGTTTGCATAATCAGTTTGAATAAAAAAGGATTCGTTCAACTGATGACTGAAAAACTATAAGAACCTCAAACTACTAAGATTCTGCTCCTATATTCAATCAAATTACAATATTACCGCTCTAATTTAATAATTTGCAGTAGAAATATCATAGATTTATAATTGCTTATAGATAGATGAGTTAGGTTATATGTCTTCATACAAAATGAACACATCAACACCTAAAAATTCTGAAGGGATAAATTGAGGTTAAATATTTAGCAATGTTCTTATCGTTAAAAACGTTGGTCTTATCGATCATTTGTCAATAAATACCTCCATGTAATTTACGATAACTTTCTGTAATCCAGTCTACCTAAAAACGATAAATATTCAATATTTATAATGTCTATGTAGAGCTGTCATATTTGTTTATACCTCGAAGCGATCAAATTCATACCTCAAATCCCAGCAAAAAAAAATATGTTGGCGTAAACCGATTTCTTATCTATAAATAAATTTAAATCTATGAGCAATAGTTATATTGTAAATTTATATTTGATCCAATTTAGGCGGCTTAAAATTAATTCAATTAAATTTTTTTGTCTCCTAAAATAAAAAAGCTTCTAAAATCATTTTCACAAAAAATAAATGAAAAACGCTTTTTGTCATACAAAATGGATGTTGAAATGCACGCGCCGCCATCTTGTATTTCAAAGAATGTTTTTTTTTCGTAACAAGGAACTATTTAGAACTGTTGACGTTATTTGATATATAGAAAGCTTTTTTATTTGTAGCCGCGTAATTTATTTCAAATATATTTGTTGATTTTATAAAATGCAATATTAGTTTTTATTTAGCAGGCTTTCGACCAGAGCCTACTAAATGATAAATCAAAAACTAATTTCATTAAAAACGACCGCAAAATAAGATGATTTATAATACAATATTTTCTGTATCGATGTAGATTAACGTGCAGGATACCTCGAATTTTGCGACCGATCGTATTGATTTTCGCACATAAAATGTCTGAAAATTCCAAGTTGATTTTGCGTACAATTTACGTACATTTTATGTGCAATTTTTTTGTGTTAACTGTGACCGCTGCGAATTTCTGCATTTAAAGTGCATTGATATGCAAACAGCAAAAGTAAAGACATGTTACATGCAAACTTAAAATGTACGTAAATTAACTACGTCATGTAGATTTTGAAATACAATTTGTGTTCGAAAACCCCGGTAATTTGGTCTCAAAGTTAAGTAACAGAAAAACGTGTGGGTTACATATCAGTCACCACAAACCAAAGACAATTATTGTGCAGGAAATTTTTTTTTGTATTTTTTTGCAATTTTGCGTAAATAATTTGTTTTTTAGCAAGACATGTAGGAAATGTTTGACAGTTTCGAACCAAATTTATATTTGGTCTTTAGTGATAAAACACGACTTTTTTATGCAATTTACGTATAGATTTTTGCATGCAATTTATACGTAAAATTTGTAAAAAAAATTCAATAAATAAAGTTATATGTTTCTTGTCTTGCAAAAAACGTACGTAAATTAGATATTAACCCAGTAATTTGGATGTCGCAAAATAAGAGGTAACATAAAAATGTGTTGTGTTACACCATACATAGCAAACAGACAATTAATGGGCAGGAAAAACCAAATTTATTATCTTTTTTATAAAAGAATGTACAATTTCGCGGAAATTTTTACACGACATGCAGGAAATGTTTGACAGGTTTCTATTTAATTTTTATTTGGTCTTTAGTGATAAAACACGTTTCGTTTGCTACAATTTACGTAAATGAGTGCAATTGTAAACCTTTGAATTTGTGCATTCATACATTGCGAACTTCGCACAACAAAATTAAAAACATTGTTGTGATAAAATGTACGTAAATTGACTCGTTGATTTTGGTTTGAAATTTGTGCATGAAAAATAAGTAATTCAGTTACAAAAACGTGTTTTGTTACAGAACACACTATACACATCGGGCAGACAAGAAGTTTTTCTAAGCAGTTTAAAGTTAAGTTTTTTTTTTTGCACATGTTCAAAGAATATTTTTATTTTGGACTTTAGTGATAAAACATGATTTTAAACAATTTTTTTCCTAAGCGCGATTCAAATATTTTATTTTATACCAACGGCAAACGATATCGACAAATTAAAAAAAAAACATTTTTTACTGAATTTAAAATAAATAGAAAATAATCAATTTTTTTAACCAAAACCCCACAACAACCCAAGTAACAATATTTACATTTATAAAAAACCAAATTAAATTAAAAAAGTAGTGAATTTTTCAACAAAATAATAAAATTAAAAATATTTAAATGCTTTTAATGCGCCGAACACAATAATAAATATATAAAAGTATTTGTGGATTGACAATTTTCATAAAATAGAAACTTCAAATAAATAAATCTAAAAAAACCTGGGTAGCGATCACTGGTTGATTGTGTGTAAATCAAAGTGTATTTATTTTAAGTAAAACAATGGAAGAACATTTCAGTAGCGACATCTAATATTAAATTCAACCATTTAATTTTCTACATAAAATACAATAAGGATATTTATCGACCATGATTATTTAAAAAAAACGGGAAAATATATCGGACTATTCGTTTATCCTTTCAGAGACTTATTTTTTAATAAAATGTGACGCTGGAATGCATCGGCCGGCGTGCCTATCAATAATTACACTTTACTGTATTCAAGTGAAGTTCCTCCGAAGACGTAGGTCCGAAACAGTTATCTATAATTTTTGATAGGCAGAAAAACCATTACCCAGTGTCCAATTTTACCATAAAATAAGTCTCTGAAATGATGACCAAATTGTCAAAAATTTTCAAGTTTTATAAAATACAATGTTTGATTGAGGAGATGTTAGATGAAGCTACTGAATTTTTGGTTCATTGTTTTGCTACCTAAAATAAGTACACTTTGATATTAAATCAAAAAGTTTAATTATACAATAGTGGAACAACGAAAAAAATGTTCAGTAGCGCCACCTTAGAGCTGCTCGTTCAAATATTGAATTTTGTATAGTAGCGACATCTTAGCGGTGCTCGTTCGAAGATTGTTTTTTTTAAATTAAAACTTCAATGTTTAAACGTCAACAGCTCTAATATGTTGCTATACTGACAGTTTATTTCACACAAAAGGGGTAAATTTAAACATGAAATTTAAAGATTTTTTTTCTGATACGAAAACCATCTAACGATTAATAATAAACTATTGAAAAACACAATTAAAATGAAAAATATATTAAAAGGAAAATACTGTGAACCTTTAAATTATATAATATTCTCTATATTTAAAAAATATATATATTTATTAATTATATTGACGATGATGATGATGCTGATGATGTTGACAAACAAAAAAACCCTATTCAAGATTGCTGATCATAATATGGAAAATTAAAAAATTCTAAATAGTTTAAACTATACACTGTGTACAAGTACACGATGAGATGCGGTGGTACTAATTTAAATAAATTATAATGAGAAATTTGAAAATTGACATAATATATTATATGTATATTGAGATAACGATGATGCATGATGATGGAACAACCTTATTATTATTAAAAACAAACAAAATAAATACAAATTATAAAAAAACGAATATTTTTTATTTTAAATTTAAAAGATTTTAATTTTTTAAAAATATAAACAAGTAAACAGGCGCGTAAATTTTTTTAACCTAACGTAAATATGACATGGTGGGTGGGTTTTATTTTAGCAAACCCTTTGACAATTGAAAAAATATAAAAAAACATGACTGATTGTCAGGCGGGACTTATATATTTTGATCACTGCAACACTAAATTTAACTGCATCAGCACCAAAATCAGCCATATTTGTTTAGTGTAAAATTTTTGCGTTTTTGTTTATTTACATTTAGAAATTTTCGCTTTTTATTTTGACAGCTGATTTCGCTATTAAAATTTTCGCTCCAGCCTAGACTACCTATGAATAGTTATTTTTCTCCACACATGTAGCCATAAATTTTCAAGGGACATATTTTAACATCGAGGCTCGCTTAAAAGTACTAGAAAAAAGAGAGTCGCGACAATAAATTATTTTCATAGTAAAAATAGAAGTACTAGTTGGGGCTTATTTTCGTGGTGAATATTTTTGCTATACGTTTTGCCGTATAAAAAAAATTCACCTCAAATTGTTGTTTTCTCTACAAAATTTTTTGGGGCCTATTTTTCACGGAATTTCGTATTGTCGCGACTCTTTCTTCTTGCTAATTCTACGATTTTAGCATAATCAATAAACCGATATTTGGCTTTTTTCCACAAAATGGCTAATTGCCAGGTAATAAGAATTATATATATTATTACCGCAGCAACACTTAAAATTAGCCTCACTTCTTTACGGCAATATTAAAATCAGCCATGTTTCTTTTTTTTTGATAGTGTGTTTATCGCGCCTATTTAGCTTTGGAGTATTTCTATTTCAAATCCTGCGCGACCATTTTGTATTTCCTTAATGTTTTTTTTAGGTATTCCCTAAACCTTTAAGAGTACAAAAAACCTTTTCCAAATTTTACCGCGAAATTTACCGTTCATATATTAATAATGTAATACTTGTCGGACATGCTTTTGCAGCATAATTTTAGTATTTTTCAATTAAGCTACGGCTTTCATGAAGACGTATACGTTGGATTCATGTAAGAAATGTGTCCTTTACAATAATAAAAAAAATGAACAAAAATATAGGGATGCCAATGCAGGTATTTAAAGAATACCCTTGCATGAGGCAAAGAAAAGAACAACAAAATCACTGGACTCGGGCCCCACTAGTGGTCTCATCTTCGCGCATCCGGACGTTGATGCGGTTGATGAAACACTTTTCCTTTTCCTTTCAGGTCGTTGGGTTAATTGGACAGTGGATGCTAAACTTCTAAGAAAAAAAAATCTCACACTTTTTGCACACAAGTACGAAAAACAGTTTTTTTCGTTGTAACGTCCTTTTAATTTTTTTTTTTATTAAAAACAATATCTTCGCGGCACAGTGTCTTCGCGGTATAAAAATAATAATTAAAAAAATGTATTTAAGTGGGATCAGGCTTCTTTCGTCCGATACAATTTGCTTTCCCTTAAAAAAAATTTAAAAAAAAAAATGTTTGCATCGGTACCGATTAACGCGCGTACTGTGGTTCACGACTGACTATACCTTTCCGGATATTCGCTAACTCAAATTTAATCTCCAACATATCACTATGCAAATATATTTCTATATTTTAATTATTGTTCTAATTGTTTGTACAGTATATAAAGTCCAGAGTAATGTGTTTAAAATCTTATTTTGTAGGTAAAAAAGGTGTAGTGTAAAAATAAGTTTTATGGTTGGCGATTTTTTTTTGTTAGTAAAAGTTAGGTTTTATATCAAAATTATAATTAGTGCTTTTTTCCTGATAATAATTAATTAAAAATAATTATAATTTTGAATTACTAAATTTCACTACACAGTCGTCCTATTTATTTTATAGTACATTGACATTTCAAAAAAATACCGCGTCAAAAAAGTTATCGCACGCGATTTTTCATATAAACTAATATATTTGAATTATTAAATGAATGAATCTTAAAATTGTAATAATAAAAATAGATTCTTGAATTAATTACGATTATTTTACGTATAATAAAATTTGACACCGAGAGGCCACTATTTTGTTCCGACCCACATATCTGGAAGATTTATTGTTAGTCAGTAAAACTTATTTTCAACTTTTTAGTGCATTTAAAAAATAGTAACATACAATTTTTTTTTCTACATGTAAACGAGGCATAAAGTTAATACAAATGTTATCAACACTAAACGCATTCATTTCTCTTCTAGTACGACGATTTCCCCTCTTTTCTTTAAATACAATATTTCCACCATTCGCGCGCTCTTTTGTTGGCGCGAGTTTATTTATGCATTTTTTTCTGTTGGAACGTTGGGTTGGGAGAAAATTTATACAAATTTGTTAGTTTTATTTCTACATTTCAGACGGAAAGTCCGTAAATTGTGCCTCTAAAAACTTTTTATTCCTTTATTTTTAAATAAAAAAAAAATTGGACAGATTTCAACAAAATATTAAAAAAAAAAAATGAAATAAAAAATTACTTTGTGTTTGGAGTTTTTTTTTCGTGTAATGTGAATTTAAATTTTCATTCATTTGTGCGATAATTTTTTTTAAAATAATTTTAGTGCGCCGCTTGTGGTTTATCGTATTTTTAGAAAATTTATATAATTTTTATGGTAATTTTTGAAAAAATAAAGCAAACAATAAACACCTACACCGAGATTTTGGGCTTTGGGGTTTACCACTTCTATTAGTAAAGCAGCTGAGATTTTACAATAAAAGGAAAAGAAAAAATGTCGGATCTTCTTATACAGGTAAGGCGGACAGAATTAATTTTTTGATTATATTTTTTATCGGTTTTTGTAATACACACTATATAGTTATAGGTTAGTTAGGTATATATAAATTAAAACAAATTGGCATTCGTAATTAATTATATACTAACTCAGCCAATTTTACCGCAATTTATATCTGCATACGTACGTATACGAGCAACTTACCGCACACAGTAAGTTGTGTAAAGCTAGCAGGTTCATTGAAAGACAGGTAAAATGCGATTAACTCCAATTAGCTGTCTGGTTTCGCAATAAAAATATAAATTACTTTCTAATTGTACACCTAAAAATGTTAGATAATCCCTTAGAATTGGTTTAGGTAACTACTCATAATTATTTGCTCAAATTTAAATTATTTGGATCAATTCAATAATTTCAAATTTTAAGTTCTTAAATTTTAAAATTTCTTAATTTTTTATCAATTTATATAATTTGTTTAATCTTTCTATATAATTTAAACTTGACCTTATAAACATTATACGTATGTGAGTCAACAAAATTAAAATTTTAATCGATAATTTTTGACTTATCGCTGCCGTTTCTTTGGTTTGTGGGTAAAAATTTGGCAGCAATAAATTTGGTTATTTAACTTGGAAGTAGTAGTATATTCAATTAACGAAGACAGTATATTGAACCGAGTATTGAACTGAGTGAGGTTCTTTGAAATTATTATCGTGTATACTTTTGATTCACTTTTAGGAAAAAAGTAACGGGCGGCAGAAAAGCTTTGCTGCCCATATAAATATTTCACTTTTTCCTATTTTATATGTTAGAAAATTTAAAAAGAAGTAATAAGTTTCAAGTATGACTTTTTATGTTAAAGGCTAGAATTTTAATCCATTTTATTCCTGGTGGGATCGCTTTACTACATTTTATCAAACAAAACTTTGTATTTGAAATTTATTGGGAACAGGCTATTCTGTTAATAAAAAGTGAATACTTTTGTAACTATCTAGAGAGTGTTAGCCTAGAAATAGTGCAACTCTTATCGGTATATAGGAGTAAAGACACTATTTTGAAATGGTTCTGGCTAATAAGCTAGAACCCCGGGCTCAGGCGAAAGCTGGTGCCTATAATATTACAAAAGTATTCACTTTTCGTTGAACGAATAGCCTGTTACTAAATTTCAAATTCACAGACGAAAAAAAAAATTATAGGTAATTTTCGTTTTTTAAATCACAATAGAGTATAAATCCCGCTAAGAAAAAATATTCCACTGTCCCCGATTTTAGGCTGCAGTCTTAAATGTTTTTTTTAAACTGATTTTGGCGTACTAATTAAAATTTAAAAATTATATAAGGGGCCGTCCATATATTACGTAACGCTAATTTTCAGATTTTTTAACCAAACACTTATAGCTAGACTTCAATAAGCAAAATATCGCCTTTTGATTCCTCAAAAAACGAAAAACCCTGAAAGATAAACTAAGACAGAACCATTAGATCCACCCAGTTGAATT